>JAGVSQ010002438.1:0-24680 GCA_022683975.1 Rhyacophila evoluta | reverse complement strand
GCGAGAAAATGTGCAAAAAACTGAAATAATACTTTACCATCTCTCGTTAACATTCCCAATTAAGCTAAATCGTAACTCAGGTATTTATCGTAGAAAATAAACATTTGGCGTAAGACTTACATATGCGTCGTCGGTCACCAACCAATAGTTAAAAGTTGTTAAAAGTCATTTAGAAAAGTGAACATTTAGATAAATATAACTATAAATGAAATAAATCAAGCTTAAATAAAATATTTGTATAAAAGCTTCCCAAGCATGAGAATTTGTGGTTCTCAAAACCATTTATAAATTTCCTAGATAGTATATACATTATTTGTAAGATTGTTCAAAGTATAGGCATTCTACACACTAGATAGTATAGGAAAACACTATCATTATAATATCGACAATAATGAAATTGTTAATATCTTTATATTTAATTTGTATAGATTCCTCCCGCAGACTACAGCAAAGAAATAACAGGAACTAGAACTGAGCAGCGTGTAAAGATGAACCGTATGAGGTTGCGTATTGCTCAGAGGTTGAAGGAGGCACAAAACACTAATGCCATGTTGACCACATTCAATGAAATTGATATGAGGTATTTAGCATAATTTTACATCATGTTCAAAATTTGTTTCGAATATTTCATCTGTGTATCTTGTTTGGGTACATAATTGACTGGAGCACTTGGAGCTTTATGAATATATTGCTGCACTCCTTTTTTACTTTCGACTATTGCATAGCTAATAAAGCATTCTTGTAAGCATACTTTTGCGATGCCTATCTATATGGAATGGATATGTGAAAAAGATTTTTTTTCAGGATATATTACCACACCACATTAGCAGTGTAATTCTAGAAGATATGGCTATATATATACATATATAACCACATGTATCAGATTTTAAGATAAAATCTTGTACAGTCTAATAATAATTCATATCAAGATATATGGAATTCAAAAGATTTTTTTTTTATTTCAGCTAATAGATTGATAAATATATAAGTCAGGTTAATATCCTGTGATGCAATATTTTTAAGAATACATGTGTATTTGTTTTGTTGACTAAACTTTTGGCATACTACCAAATAGTCCGTCAACAATTCAATTTTGTGTTTTGTTTTGCCCAAAGATTTACGTTATTGATTCATTTTGTATCTTGAAATACTCTCTTGGAAGTTAAAACTAAGATGTTATTAAACTGCACCACTTCTATAGATAAATAAATACAATGAACTATCGTTCAGATACATATTTCAAATATGATAGTTAATAACATAAAGTGGTTCTACTACACGATTCACCAAAAAAACTGTTAACCTAGTTACGGATTTAACTGATGACCTGTTTGATTTAGACTGTACTACTTCTTGATTTCTTGTGGTCTGTTTTTCTTTTAATTTTTAGTCAGATAATGGCATTCCGAAAAGCGAATCTGCCTGCATTCCAGAAGAAATATGGGCTGAAACTAGGTTTCATGTCACCATTTGTGAAGGCAGCTGCCTATGCACTTCAGGACCAACCCGTTGTTAATGCTGTTATCGATGGAACAGATATTATGTACAGGTATGTAAATGAAACTGTCTGTTAATCATAATTATGAGTTGCTTTAGTAAAATGATATCAATTTTTTAACTTGGTAAATGATTTATTAAAAATATGTAATGTTGTAATGTGTGATCTTTTTTTAAAAGAGTATTAATTATCTCTATTGATATTTGATGCAATATTTTATTTTATCTTCTCAGAGATTTTGTTGATATTTCTGTGGCTGTGGCGACACCCAAAGGGCTGGTAGTACCAGTTCTACGAAATGTCCAAGATATGAACTATGCTGATATCGAATTGGGCATTGCAGCTCTCGGAGAAAAGGCTAAGAATGGTAAGAGATATTTTATTTTTGAGCAATCAATGCTCACATTTTTCACCAGTTTTTTTAAATTGTTATGGTTATCAACAACGAACATTATACACAGAAACAATATTTCAATAAAATAATATTTGTTTAATTTAGTATAAATATCACAAGGTTGGCATATTGACTTTTATTAGTCTGAATCAGAAGGAAATATGTTTTCTCGAACATCTCATTGATGACAGCTGATATCAGGTGGTATATCTTTATCTCTTACAGAAATAAATAACCTTATTTAGCCTTCACTGTATATGTGTTGTAATGTTTAATATCATATATGAAATCAATAATGTAATACATTGAATAATAACATCAATTGTAGAACTATATAGTTGATTCTTGCTATCATAAAATCATTTTTCACAACATTCAATTTATAGGTCAGCTAGCAATTGAGGATATGGATGGTGGAACCTTCACCATCAGCAATGGAGGAGTGTTTGGTTCGTTGATGGGCACGCCCATTATCAATCCCCCGCAGTCTGCCATCTTAGGAATGCACGGAACATTTGAACGACCTGTTGCTATCAATGGACAGGTTAGTGTACTAGAGTTTTTTCTCAATCCCTCAATTCTAATATTATTTCTTCTTGGATTCTGCAGAAGGTGTATATGGTATGATGAAACATATTGCTAAGCAGCTTAATGTAATAAATTATCATTTTTATTTGCATACCTTAATATAATACGTTGAATGTGGTCACTAATTTCTTAGTTATGATTTGTGGGATAAAATGTTTTGTGATTTGGTAAAAAAGTACCAAAGGCAAATATATTGAGTAGAACACCATATTGTTGTTGTTAGGGAAATAGTCATTGACTAATATTATTCCTAAATTTTGCTAAAATAAACTAATATCGACATATTGATATTTTAAAATTATAATTTACGGCAATATATGGCTAATAACAGGGGAAAATAATGTAAAATCATTTAATTCTCTGATTTCAAAACACAAAATAATCTTTAAACGTGATTATCTCAGCAAAGTATTTTTGTGAGTTAACCCGGTTAACTCATTGGTGAGTCGAGCAATGACGTGCCCTCTATGCCAACATCTCATTTGTGAGTCGGGACGATTTCTCTTACTAACCGTACAACATTCGAGGTCCTAAAAATGGTTCTGTCAACGACATATACCAACGAAAATGTTTACAAAATAAAAAATCGATATTCCCAGTTTTTCAATATTATGTTAGCCCATAATAATTGGGTAAGTGAAAGATGAAACAATTTAATTTAATTAGTGCCGCATCAATCTGGAATAAGAACAGGACGATCTTTTTATGAAAATAAAAAAAAAAAATTTTAAATTCAATTATAATTAAACAAACATGAAGTGTTGTGCCAACCCTAACAAGAAGTCAATGAACACCCATAAACTGCTCCATAACCTGCACACTCATGGCACATATGTATGCAACACCTGTGGGTTTCAAATTTTTAGGCAAATCATTTCTTTATGCTTTAATACCTCGAAAATCGCTGGTGTATAGGGCAAGACCATATAGATTGCAAGTGGCAGTTAACGAATTAATGACTATTTTCTTAACAACGACAATATTTCCAAGATAACTAACACAAACAAAAATTAAGATAGAAATAGAATATGAAGAATCCACATGGCTCTGTTAAATGTGTCACTCTTTTGATATTTTAGTGTTGTAATGTATTTTCAACTTTACGTATTTGACTATAAAAAATACTTTAGAATACACTCTTATAACAAGAAAAACTGAAAGATATATTCCAAATTACCTATGATTCTTTTGGTTCTTCTCGTTAATAAAACCACCTTATGTCTGGAATGAAATGGAATTGTTTGTATTTGTAATGTATTATACTGCTTTGATACTCTGTTACTTTTCACTGAGACAAACATTATTTGTCTTATTGATGGTAGTCAGTCAGTATATTGACCTCTCGAGTGTGAAATTATATTGTTATACTTTAACTTAGTATGATTTGTTGTATGCAGGTGGTTATCCGGCCTATGATGTATGTGGCGCTGACATACGACCACAGGTTGATTGACGGTCGTGAGGCTGTTCTCTTCCTGAGGAAGATCAAGGATGCGGTGGAAGACCCTCGGTGTATGCTTGCCGGATTGTAGATCAATTTCCATAGCATGTCATTAATTCGATATTAACAATTGCGGTGTACAATTTACGAGATTACTAACTAAATAGAGGCTGGTGACATTTGGTGGCTTCTCAAAAAACACTATTTATTATTCAAATGCACATTTAAAAGCCTTATTGATTAAAGTTTGTGTGTCATGAATATCAGTCCTGAAATTCTTTTTCTATTAGAATGTCTCGTTTATGTATTCTTCATCTTTCGTTCACTTCAAACATAAATAATATATATAAAATATACATTTTAGCCAAAGACAAAATGGCAAAAGTGATTCAGTTGTAAATATTTTATTTTATTTATAACGCAAGTTTCAAATTGAATGTATTTATCTATTTTTAATCTATAAAATTACTATTTATTTGTCCATTTATGTCGTTGTGAATTTATGTTATTTCGTAAGCCAGTCAAGTAACTGCTAATTACTAATCGCAGCCGTTAAATTTCTTCTATTTATATACATGGAGCTTAAATTAAAACTGAGCTTTTATTTCAAAGATAAAACTGCTGTTTCTAAAGAAAGATTGATTTACCTGTTCAAGTATTAAATGCATACCAGTTATAAAGGTGCTATATCAGCCAGTGTTTCACAAAGTTTCGTTTGGATATAGTTTTTCAAAGTTTTTATTGTATTTTAACTGTATTTCATCAGATAAAAGATTTCTTGCATGCAATATCAAGTGTAATGTGTAATGCTCATTTCAAGTTGAATGCAACTTTCAACTTAAAATATGTGAATAACTCATTTCCAATCGTTTTTGTAAATTTTTTTTTTATAAATCCATAGTATTTATGAATAGTGTTATTCTTCTTTGATCTTAGATAGTTTTGTTAAATTTGGCTGTTATTTAAAAATATGTTGCGTGACATCAGCAAATCGAAATAGTTATTATATTATATATATTTTTTTTTTTTGATTACTGATATACATCATGAAAATGTAGTGATCAATACAGTCTCCGAATGTAAACTAAGTAATTTAATAAAACATTAAAACTATGCTAATGTTTTTTTTTTAATATCCATTTCTTCGAAGTCAGTATTTTTCTGATATCAGTCGATCCATTTAAAGAGTCCACACCACTAACTACACCTGTGGATAATAAATAACATGGGAACCGATTTCAAGATTCATCGCATTGATTACATTCACTTAACATTTAAACTAAACCAAATAGAGCAGTATTTTTGATTTAATTTATTGGAAGAACAATCAGTATTATATTACTATTCAGAAATATGAAATTTATAGTTCTTCTCAAAACGTTTGTAAGATAACATGTTCTTTGACAGTACCCAAGTGCAATATAATTCTGTATATTATACAGAAGACTATGCATCTAAACTTTATATGTGAATCTGTTTTAAAAAGATTTATGTGATGAAATTTTGCCTTGAATTAGTGTGGATTTTAGTATAATTTATGCGTTGAGTTACAAAAAGCACTCTAGAATCGTGACGTAAAGGTAACGTTTAGCGTTCAAAATTAAGTTAATTAAACTAATTCTGATTGCTATACTTTACATATATCGTTGCTTTTTGCAACTTGGCGCCTCAATTGCACAATTCTGAGAAACATGCAGTTGAAGTTAAATTAAAAAATATATATAGCATATATATGCCAATGCTAGGGAGGAGGTGGCCGGAAAATCAGAACTATGGTAAATATATGAATGTGGATAATTTATCATTACCGAAGCAATATTGTTCGTCGTCATTCGTGGCCTGTCCAATACAAATTGCTCTACTTTAAAAATTTCCTTAGCTTTTTTTAGATTTAAAATTTTTATTTTCTTCCAGAATTCAATGATTTCTTTTTTTTGTTTTAGACCTTGTGCTATCTATAAATTTTTACTTCATTCTAGATTTTATGGTTTCTTGTAGCAACAAAATTTTTCATTCATTATAAAGCTTTCTTATCCGTGGTAATATTTACTGTTCCTGTACATCGTTTCGAAACATGAATTTACATACTTAAGAGTTATATAAGTTATCTTTATAAGTTGTTTTTGAATCATAAAAATTCTTATAATTCAACTATTTACAATAAATATTATTTCAACATTTAGTACAGATAATCCACAAACTGGATAAGCAAGCCGCACCTGGATGATCGAGAGTACACTACACATATATATATAGTTGTCATCCAAACTAGATGAACATTTAATATGTATCGAACGGATACTGATATATAAGAAGTTAGATTTACTAATCTTTCTCTTGATTCACTTGAGTAATCTTTCTACACTTAATGTAGATATCTGGTCTATGTAGATGTCTGTGTCTAAATCCGAGCATTTTTATAGTCAACTATCTGTTGCATATTTTTTGTCAAGAAACATTTGATTAATTTTGGAGAAGAATGTTAGGAGAGTCAGGTGATGCTCTCTTTTCTACAATTATTGTAGGTAATAGTTTTATTTATTCATTTAATTGAGTGTGTTTTTCAAATATCTTATATTATAAAATAGATAGGCAAAAAGATTTTGTTCACCATGTTCACATGTGTGTTGGTAGCCAGGTGGTAAAGAATTTCAAACAGTTATTAATAGAGGTAATTATTGTAATTAAGGATTGATTGATAAACCATTTTTGTACTAAAGAATATATAATAGATGTTGCAGCACATTTTTTTTAATAGAGAGAAGAGTAATTACGATATAAAGATCTAAAATTGTTTTGCTAAAAGAAACGGTCACCTATTTTACTAGTAAAATAGTATTTATTTGATTGTGAGATAGATGTAGTTAATTATGTTGATATTATCAGGTGCGTGCAGTAAATATTCTTAGTGTCTTCGAAAGTAAAAAAAAAAAACCTTCAATTGTAAAAAAAAAAGCCAATCTATGATAGATTTCTAAGTTTTGTTTGGCTTATTGAACCTTTTAAGTAGTGTTTTATTAATTTTAATTTGAAAAACTTCAATATCGGAAGAACATGGACCAAATATAGAAAAACGTTGCGCAAAGATTTTTAATTGAGTGGTCCAAATTTTATTTTGATTTCGCTGCTTATGCCGCCCCTTTACGATGCCGCCTCACGCGGCTGCCTATCTATTGCACGGCATGGCCCTGGATATTATAAAAGAGTACAGATTTCAAATAGCTGTAAGTTATCAATTTAAATCGTGTATGTAATAGTATTGTCGTAAATTCGTTATATTTTAAATTACAGACATTCATTTCGTATGACAGTTAAAGGTAATACTACGATAGGTAAAATTTATTGAATCTATAGGTACCCATAATAGGTAAGGGCATATTGATACGTTACTGCCAAATTCTGCAAGACTTTAGACATTTTCCTTTGATATTGAAATTCTCGTCATAAACTATGAACAAAGTAAGGAAGGGACCTCTTCTCTTGTCTTGCAAACGGTATCTTCTCGTGTCTATGGTTATAGAGTTGTAACCAATAACCCGAGATTTGTATTCATAATATAATATTCACCTCCTTGAGAATTCCTATTAGCCAGAGTATTTCAAACTACGGCTTTTGGCCCATCAGTATATATTGTAGCAAAATAAAATAATTTTCGAAAAACAGAATTTTCTTCATTCGTGTGAACTACGAATTTTCGTATTAACACTATTAAAAACGAAATATGGGAACAGGCCCAGCAATGCGCCGGATATCCGTTTTATCACAGTCGACGTTTGTTTGAAATTAGGAATAACCACATTACACACAGCATACTTCTCATTAAATAAAAGTTTTGAAAATTGTTATTTATTATAAATTTTTAATAAGAATTTAAATACATATTTTTGAAGTGTCCTTGTGATTTACACTAAAAGAGAATTACAATATTATTGGCAATTGTAAAATATTAGTTCGTGTATATTTTATCTATAAAGTTAGTATACAGAAATACAGAAAAACAGAAAAACCAATGAGATGCGGTACGAGTTTAAAACAGTTCATGGACATGTTGAAAGCATATCTTCTAACTTCTATTTACTCCCGAAATTAAGACCAAATTTGAAATTAGTTCCTATCATGATTTTTCAGGATGTTTGTAATATAAGCCCTACCCGGAAAATAAGCTCTACATTATATCGTATGAAAAATAAGCATCGCATAAAAATAATGCATTTTTGTAGGCAGTTCGTGAATCTTTAATCAATACATACTTGATTTAATGGGAAAGTATAATATTTTGAAATGGTATCGAAAGAAAATCAGTCTTGAATTCGGGAATTGATAAGTTATGACGAAACTCAAGAAGAAAATGACATGGTCAGGTTTGAATAAATATTGATTGGTATACATAATATTACAGTCATTTAGATAATTTCCCCGTAAAAATACAAGGCACCCCCTAAAAATAAGTCCTAGTGCGTCATTTGAAACAAAAATGAATTAAAGACCGGATCGTATTTTTTAGAGAAAGACGGTAGGTATCAATTTATTTTTTTATTCATGATTTTTGCAGTCATGTTTTTAATGTTAACAGCTTAATGGTCGTGGACTGTATGATATACGAGTCTTGCTAGAACATTTTTTTGGTGGCTGTGGACTCATATGTGAGTACTATGTCATAATTTTGTTTTCTATGAGAAATAACTGAATTACAATTTCGTTTGATTGTGAATATTAATGAGAGACGAATTTCGCTGACCACCATACAACATTTAGCGAAAATCGCGGCCGTTAAGCTGCTAACATAATGAATTATGAGGATTATGTAAGACATTTTCCGACTCATTGAAACAACTTCATTAAAAAAAAACTTAAATTTTATCTTACAATATGTTATTAATACCTTTATTAACGATATGTATGAACGAGCAGTGAATTGGTTTAATCCAAAGTTTGCAAATGTATTAAATAGGCTATCGGAGATATTTTCTGATTTTTCCCTTATAAACAGGTATATTATTTAATTTATATATACAGTTATATAATATAATTACTTTACCAATAACCCAATAACTTATTAAAATAGTTAAAATTGTTTCTAAGAGATCAATATTTGAGTATATTCATGGGAAAGAATAAAATTTGCAAAGTGCGTTTAACTTATTATAATACATATAGATATACTCGGCTGCAAGGCAAAATGTTTGAAAAACGCTGCTATAAGCTATAACAATATTACCGATGCCTTTTGAATAGTAGGTGTATGAATACTTATAGAACTATTCGCATATTTGAGATCCACCGCAAAAACTTAATATTACGAATATTTAATTAAAACTCATAACTAGCTTAATTTAATATATATATATATATTCATCGATTCAGTGACTGCTTCGTTACCGGAGGTCGTGAGATCAATTTCTATAAATGGATAAAAAAACAAAATTAAGAAATGCGAGATTTTATGAGTAATGAGCTGCTTATTTTCGTGAAAAATATGTTTCTTGTGAATTTTGAAACATCAAGTTTGAGGTTAT
Source organism: Rhyacophila evoluta (assembly GCA_022683975.1). NCBI lineage: Eukaryota > Metazoa > Arthropoda > Insecta > Trichoptera > Rhyacophilidae > Rhyacophila > Rhyacophila evoluta. Next base: position 15,243 of record JAGVSQ010002438.1, on the reverse strand, counting down.
AGTACCACATTTCTAAATATTTTAAAATGCGTATGCAGATACGCAGGGCTGCGTCGTGCTAATGTCTAGATTGCGCACCGCACTGGGGTGCCTAAATATACTGGGCGCCTTACGATAAAAATGAAATAAATTCGTGAATATTATAATATATATCTATATAATAATATATATATATATCTAATAATATATACCTACGTAAAATGCTATTCACATAATCAAAACAAGTATACTATAAATACATACGATTCGTGTATAAAATACTTAGAAAAGGGCTATAAACTTTAAAATGTGCATGTTTAAAAACATTTTTTGCACATGGCACTTCTTACCCACGGCGCAGTACTGTAAATCCGGGATTTTAATCGGTGATATTCGTTTGGGCACGCGCTCACCGCTACGAAGGTAATTTCTTTTTTAACCTAGCCCAACATGAATTAAAAGCTTTTGTATCTTCATAGCGAAGATTTTAATAGGTGAAAGATTATTTTTCACAACGATTGGTTGCCTGTTAAATGCTCATCGCTTTGGGTATCTAGATCTAGAGTCTACACTATATCTCACATTTAAATACACGTTGATTTTTTTATACAGTTACGAGACTTAAACTCGCGATATTCTGTACCAAGCGCTGTACCGTTAGTACAATTCAATAAACACGTTAACCGGTATCGGTTTCCAAATTTACCGGACAGTTTATTGTGCTTATATTGACTACATATAATGAATGGACCAAACGTGTTTTAGGGGAAGAAGTCGGCTGCTGTGAACATCTGCCCAAGAAAAACGGGTTTAACAGTTTATTCAAAAAAATTTTATTTTATAAAAGGATTGTATAATACTTCGAAAATAATCATTCACAGTTTAGAAAAAAAAACTATAATTTTTTTTTTTGTGTTTTTCTATAGTTAGAATCTATTTAAAAACTAAAGTTAAATAGTTTCATAAAAAAATATTAATCCTAAATAATAATTATTCCTGTCGAAAGCTATTTCCGTTACAGCACTATTGTGAAGACCATAATTATTATATATATAAAAACTCTATGAGAATACATGGTTAGAAATATCGTTTAAATTTGAAAAGGTATGAGGATAAAAAAGGAAGTCTGAAGTGGTTGTTAAAATTCAGGAATTTTGATAATAATGTGATCTGAAATTGAAATTGTTTTATAGTATAAATGAATAAAATTTTATTACCTTATCTGGTCGTGGTGGCGTAGCTACCGAGGAGCAGTTGGCGCGAATTGCTCCAGGCGCACAAATCATGAGGGGCGCAAGGCGAAGTAAAATTTGAAGGTAGTGTGAGAGGTAAAAAAAAAAACGAGAAACCATAAGGAGCGCAACGATATTACTTGCTCCAGGGCGCTGAATATGTAGCTACGCCGCTGTCTGGTCGGTTGTTTTTTACGAGAATAACATTTATTTATTTAGCTGTGTCACTGCTCGTCTGAAGGAATAGCAATACGGATTTAAGAAGTTTTCTTATTGTTATGTTGGATTGTGTTGATAGTTCAAATCGATATATTATGTAATTTTTCTGTAGTAGTAAATTAATGTCTATCTGTGAAGACTTACAGGGGAATGTCGGTAACATACATTATATTGCGAGTAGAAAATCATAAATTATTTTAAATATGAATAAAAAATATCAAGCGGAAGAAATGCGTAGTAGGTTTTACAATAAAACTGTAGCTAGGCATAGAACGACAAGCGTTTCCGGTGCTAGGCGTTCGGAGACGCATCCCCCTGTTCTTAGTTCATGAATACAAATACGATTACTTATCCCCCCTTTTCAAACTTAAGACATTTCTATGCAAATCAACCCGGCGGGGGCTTATGATATTTAGGGGTCGGGAAAAAATGCGCCGAGATGCTGTGCTGTAGTTGCGAAACATGGCCGATGCGGGAGGTCGATTTTTGGGGATGGCGAATATTCCCCCTCTTGAATTCGCGGTCTGTCTTTTCGGATGTCTGCATAGTTCGAGTTTAAGGGAGGGAGGAGATTTTAATGGCGGATACAGATTTTTATTCGTGGATATTATTTATTATTATGCTAGGGTAAATATTTATTTTTCTGCCGAATGGTACCGTTTCATAAATCTTACACGCATTTTGTCAAAAAGTTGTCTAAAGTAAATGGAACAAACGGTTAACAATAAAACAAAAAATATACAATGATATATCTAAAAAGATTCACAGTATATCAAATTACTTACTAAAATATAAGTATCGAAATGATAGCCTCCACGGTAGCCGAGAGGTTAGCGTGTACGTTTTAAAGCCGGAGATTGTCGGACCGGAGAGAATTTAAAAAACCCAGGATAAGATAGTAATATTTGTCAAAAATAAGCTTAGACGATTCGAATATTCATGTGTTTCATTCCTGGAGTGGTCATCTTTACACTATTTCGATATGGATTTACTAGCTCAATTTTAAAAGCAAACATCGTGTAAAATAAATGATTGTGCATAATATCAGAAACGGAGTTATAAATTTAATTCAATTAATTTGTATTATCTAGAGTTTTTAATGGAAAAAATATATTTTATTAAAGGCTATCTTTTTCCATAACGATTATTATTCACGGCCCAGATTTTGTCGTAGGGAAACTTCAGGCTGTATGTAGACAGACGATGGGTAAATAAACAATTGACACAATGATTAATCATACACACATAGTTAATATGTATATTTATTTTTGATTGGCAGATTTCATGGTAGTTGATAAAATAATTATTTTACGTATTAATCTATACAGATTTGTTGATAAATTTTTCGTTTGTTACGGTACTAGTGCCCTTTTCAATCTGTAAAACTGTCCGAGAATAATTAAGGAAACTTAAAGGTTGTGGAGATTTTGCAGTTCTATAATAATTATTGTGATTTATCTCACGACGCACAAAGTGTGTTTATTATTTAATACAAACTTCATAAAAAAGAAAAACATTTGCACATATGAAGATTTCCTTCAGAGAAGAAAAAATATTGACACGGATAAATGGATAAGAACGCTTGTATACGAATCATTACGAACTGCGGATTGTGGGCTTTAATCTCTTATCAAATTGAAAATTGATAAGATGTTTTCAATGCGTATTTACAAAACATCGACATAATACATCGTACTAGCCATCCATCTACCATGTACTACCTGGCTTAAACGTTATTTAGTGGAAACTTCTCTCTTAAATTATTATGTATTATTTAGGTTCTTACGTGCGCCAAATTTATTTACATAAATTGTAATATATGAACGATTTCGGTCAAATAATTATGTGAAGCGATGTTCATGCACGCAATAAATATAAGACGATGAATTAAAAAAATTAAAAATGAACATATCGTTCTAATAGATTGAATAAATAAATACAATTCATCTATTACCGAAAAAATCTGATGTTATATATTTTCAAATTTAGAAGTCCACAAAACAAGTGAAATAGACTAATTATTAAAAAAAAAATACGTTTTAATATATGTATTATCGAAGATGTGTGATTAACTAAGCAGTTTTCGGATTTAGTCGATGAAAATCTGACTTGAAGACCGTAAGAATTTTGTATTGCAGAAGCGATCTAACCGGCAAACTTTTCCCTTCAATATTCGTGTGCTTGTATTTGCGACAGTGGCGCCCCTTCAAATATAAAATAATCATCTCGATATTGGGCATTCGATCAACCGATTTTAGGATCGCAGTATCTATATTTGTAATAATCAGAGTATCAGCCGTGCGTCAGTGGTTATCGCCTCTGAAATAATCTGGCTATCTGGGTAAAAATTACGTTCTGTATTTAGATTTACAAAGTAATCAGCTGGTTACACAATTTTCTTTAAAAATACTGGGTGCGGTAAAATCTTTCACTTTTCTTATAACTAAAAATATGTTTTATCATTATCCTTTTTATATAATTATGCCAGAGATAGAAATATTGCTCACTCATCGTTTACCATACAGTAAAAAATACAAGAAATTAAAAGAACACTCTATATGAAATATCATTCAATCAAATTCTGTATTTTTAATATCAACACTAGAAAATATATTTAGTTATGTATACCACGTTCGCTCCCAAAATAGAGCATATTAATCTACACAGTGTGGAGATATCCTCTCATAAAGCGGAGTATATGGGTCTCCTCAATGCTTAATGGTAATATTGAAAAATATGGAATTTGATTAGTGATTAGTTTTTTTTATCTTATGTAAAATTTGTGTCGTGTGTTTTCAAAAATTATAATTTTGCGTTGCTGGTTCTAGTCTTCTTAAATGTCACGTACAACGAATTAGAACGGCAGTATGTTTAATAATAAAACGTTTTAATCTATCAAAAATAATTTAAAATGGTGGCATTTCTTGACATTTCTGAGATTCTGGAAAACACCATAATACCCAAAGGATTATGATTTATTATTCAATTATATAATACTGTATAATATTAATTTATTACTTAGTCCAAATGTTTTTAATTTAAAAAATGAATAAGATACTGTAAAAACTATCTACATCATTGAATAATGTATCGTGTTTTTGGTATTAACACGCAGCTATTTTTAGAATCCGAAAATGCAGGACTGGTTGCCCATTGGGTTAAGTAATTGTCTGACAAACAATACTCGTAAAAAATAATCTGTCAAGTCGTCTTCATATTGCGGAGATCCATATACTTCTCTTTCGGAGTGGATATATTCACAATGTATAGATCTATATGCTCCACGTTGGGAGCAAAGATGGTATATATAAAAAAATGTATTAATTTTATTGTTTCACCGATGGCCGAGAGGTTAGAATGGACCCCTTGAGACCGGAAGTTGCTGATTTGAATCCCACAGCTGTTTTGTTTTAAGGAAATTTAATGATTTATGAATGACAAATGATTTTCGTGGAAACAAATTTATAATGACATAAATATTCATTTGAAAATATGCATGTACTCCATTTTCTGGATTGGATATCTGCTCGAATATATATGCTGAACGTTTGGAGCATAGATATGGTCTTAAAAAATGTATCATAAGTTGTTTTCTGCTTTATTTAGTTTTTATTATATGATAAATAAATGCGTTGCATACACTACACTGTCCGTTTTCAAAATGGAAACTTGTGGAACTGCACTTTCAGAGCTTCGATGCATTTCCCAGAGTTGTGCAGCGAAATTGGACCTGCTTATGTTATGTCCAAAGTTTGTAGTCTTAATTTTGAACTGAACTTAATTATTACAGTATGAAGCAAGATTATGTTCGCAGTTTGCGAGCAGCTTTAAAGTTTGACTATAAAATTTAAGCGATATAAATCAATAGAGATTAAAGAGTATTTATTTTCAAATAATAATTAAGTCAAATTTACGTAACGGTCAATCAAAATGTACGCAATGAAATAACTAAATATAAATAATCTTCGATTTTATTAAATGACGTAATATATTTGATAAAACTATATGTTTATTAAGTGAAAAGGAATAAGATGAACAACATACTATTATATTTATATTGTAAAACATAAAATACACGTTTATGTCTGTCCGTTAAAAGAGCAGTTAATAGCAGCATCATGAAATTTTTATATGTTATTTTAAATACCATATTTAGGCCAACTTTTAACTTTAAACTTCGTCACTGATGATCAACTAGAGAGTAAAAAGATTTTATGCAGTCAAGTATTTAAATGAATGAAGAGAATTAATTAATTATAATGAATGAGGTTAAGTCGTTCCCAGACAATAGTGATAATCATGTATAGATAATAAATAGTAACTAGAAAGATACATTTTATAGCAAGAATAACGTAGAAAATAACATTAAATATTTATGAAAATGATTTGCAGGTTCTTATTAATTGAGTCATTGTTGACTTGGTATATAGGGGTGCTAGTTACGTGGTGGCCATATTATTAATATTATAATAGAAGAAAATTAAGTTTTGGTAATAATACAATATACCAACACCAACGCCTTTTACTAAGTTTATTGTTACTATTAACACACAGCAACTTTTCGTTGACCTGAGTGATGAGGAAGTAATTAATAAATATCATTTGCAAAAAGTATTTTGAGTTATTTGCATTTTTCTCTGTATAGTATCCCGAAAAATGGTATTTTATTGTATTTGAAAATGTGTGTGCAGCTTTTAAATTGTTTTGTAGCCTAGTCGTTATTACATATAAGCACCCTTTTGCTAATTATTTGTGATTTACTCTCGGATATAAACGTTGTTAGAAATTAATATTACAGATACACTGTATTATATCATGTATATAGTTCAATAATAATTTGGATAGCAAAATTATAAAAGATATTATACAATGTTTTTGTTTTAGTTTACCGGTAGCAGAGAGGTTAGCGTGCATGTCTCGCATCCTGAGAGTACGTATTCGAATTCTACATGTGCTAGATTTAAAAAAATCGAAAATTTAGGACTGAAGCAACCGACAGATATTCAATTCTCACGAAAAAATATGTCGGAACATGTCACATTGCGGAGATTCATGTAATCCATTTCTGGGGTAGATATCTTCACACCGTATAGCTAGATCCATATGATCCAATTTCGATACAGGCATGGTAAAAAATATTAGTTTCAGATTTAATTGAAAATAATTTAAATCGTTTGTTTATGAGAAACTGAAAATGTATTCACAAAACATTGCCAATGTATAACAAGTCACTTTATTATTATGCTATGTGAAATATGAACATAAATAATACAATATATTATTGTACACCTCATCCATTGTAATCGAGTTATGGAGAACGCCATGAATATCGCAAAGTCTGAATCCCTGCAATTGAATAACAACTTCATAATATATTTAAGTGTCTTTTTATGATAATTGAGTAATTTATGGAAAGCGAAGAAATCTTTTTATGCTCTCTATGCCCACCAAAATGCCTTTTGCCATTACATTTATGACTTAAAACAACTTCAAATGTTTATTTTGCTTACATTTGAATAATATATTTATAAAATAATAATAAAAATAACAAATAGGTATTTATTTTTTTCTCTTTATTATTTCTGACAGTAAATAATTTCTATTATACTTTATTATTTGCGGTTTAATAATTAATTGATTTATGAATTAATTACCGATTTGGGTGGTTCCAAAACAATTTTCTGCCAAGTATTGATTGGTAGCCTGAAAATACATTATTTTTGTTATTTACGTATCTGAATTTTATCCCAGTGGCCGAGAGGTTGGCATGAGCGTTTTGGCTTCAGTTCCGACAGCTACTAGACATTAAAAAATGAAAGAGGCAGCCAATTTTCGTGAAAAAGATCTATCAAGATATGTCTTCATACTATTTGATACTATATTTATGTAGGAGATACCTTCAAGCCGTGTAGACCCATATGCTATATTGGGTAATTTTTTAGAGGGTAACATTTCCTGGATATTTTATGTTCCCGGGAGACTTAAATTAATTAATTTAAAAAAAATAAAACCATATCCATATTATTATAGAGAATGTGAAGAAATAAATTAGAAAGAGTGCTCAGTAAGAATTAAAAATTGAAATTTTCCCGGAATACGAGAAAGACGGAAATAACCTACTAGTATTTTTGAATTAAAAGTTTTTATTATGACTTATTCTAATGATTATTAAATGACAGATTTGGCTCTTTAAACGTGGGGTTAAGGAACGTGGGTTTTTGTTCAGGCAGAGGATATTCTAGATACATTTTAGACTACCGCTTTTAGATTAATTTAATAACATATAAAAGGTATATTGGCTTAGATATTCGGATGACGAAGAATATTAACTGTGGATATTCCTTATAAATGAAACCCATGTCCCTTAATAGAGGCTGTTAATCATTCATAGGCATTAAATGATATTTCAATTAAGAATCTGAAATTGTTATTTGCATTAGAAATTAATATTAACGAATTCACTTTGGAGGTGCTTCATTGCAGATCAAAGGAGCTGAACATTCGGGTAATAAGTTGATCGTTTCTATATTTCAGGGGTAGGCAATGTCAGGTACCTGAAAAGATTTAGATTTAGACCATCTTGGGAGAATAAATAAGTAACAAAGCTGAATATCTTATTAATAAATTGTTTTCAATGAGATGATCTGTTATATATCGATTCGGTTTCTGCGAAGGACGCTCTTCTAGGAAGTCATATCTTTTAAGATATTTGCGGTATCATACAGCGAGAGAAGATTTCTCTATCGGTTCAACTAAGAAGTCTTAAAATATATGAATTTCATGGGAAACTATTTCATTTATATTTTTGAAATTTCGAAAAGGGATTTATGTGCGTTATGCCACAGTATACTTTCAAAATCTATTAAACCTAGTAGTGATTAAAATATTTTGGAAAACAAAAATAAAACAACAATATATAATGTAAGCTTATAGCTCTAAATAAAACACATTCATCATGGATTTTTTAATGTTAAGAATAATTTCGATTGAAAATGTCATTTTTAGCACGGGTTGCAAGTTATTATTTCAATCAATGTGAAAATTCACTTTTTACTAAAATTTTACAGCTGAAAAATTAGAGGATTGAAAGAATTCTAGCCTTTATCGCTATAAAGGAAATATATCACTTTGTTGTAATATTTTAAATATTTGGTATACATGTTAATATCGTTAATATATTCTTGCTGGGTAAATTGGTTGCCCAAACCTGATCTGGTCATCTGGGAAAGAGGTAGGCCTCGACAGAGAGAAAATAGGGTGAGGTCTCACAAGAAACGTCCTCTGTGAAGTCCTCAGTCCACTCTCCAGTCCAAGTTCTTGCTTCTCCTAATATAATAAGATTACTTCGGCGGGACACGACACGAGTGAACAATATACACCGTTCCTGGTTGGCAGTCCAGTGTACGCAGTCAATTTGTTTAATGATTTATAAGTAAACTAATATGACACGTTTTTTACAAAGCCATCGTGACATTAACACTGTGTTATGTGGATAAAAGACAGACAGATAGAAGATTATATATTTCACATAAACTTTTATATTTAAAGATAGTATAAAGTATAGAGTTTAGTATAAAGAAAAATAAATATCCGGTATTGTCACATTTTCACGAAAACATGATTACTTCAGTAAACATATTTAAATATTTTCAATCGCGTTTTCGTGAAACTGTGACAATATCGGATATTTGTTTTCTAGTATTACCCGTCGCCTCTCTATATCCTTTGTACGGACATATATATCGTGAGTTAATGGGCGTAAAGTATTTTTCAAAGTATCAGAAGTGTTCCAGGAGCATCTTACCAAGACCTCGGTGGATATGCATAAGAGTGTACACTATTACTATTCTTATAAAATCCTTTTAAACTTTAGCTTTGACAGCAAGAGATTTCTCGGTCGCAATAAGATACTGCAATTTTTTAAAAGCCATAAAATTGTTACTTTTAGAAAACGTGTTGTAATGGCTGATATATATTGTCAACCGCCATGAGAAGCCTTTTATTTTGTTTGCCATATAGAGTACCAAAGACTACGAATGGCATTCTGCATATTATCACAAAAGCAAGTGGAAGATAAGACCAAGCAAAAGAACTCGGACATAAACAGTTAATTGGTCTGAATAAAATTGATTGTTTCTTTGCGGCACTTTAATAGTAAGTAGCATATAAATATTTGTCTGCCTTTCGAGGCATGTGTCACAATGTCGTATGCCAACAACCCATCTGGTCCAAAGATACGTTCAGTAGATATTCAGCTGTGACGAGACCATAATATAATATAATCAGTTATATTGATTGAACATTTTATTAGTAAAACAATATGCTTATAATTTTGTAGCTTAGAGTAAACATCACATATCACAAATTAGTCATTGAGCTGTTGCACATAAAATCTAAATCAAACCTTTAAATAAAATACTGTTAATAATGTAATACTTAATTAAAATACTTTTTTTCTAATTAATTAATATAATCGCAACGTTTTCAATTAAAATATATTTTTGAATCGTCACCGGAATAATCAAGTGACACAGTATGTATTTAGTTTCGGCACTCACCTTACGTCCTTATGGCTGGTTACTTGCAATAACACTGTTTAGGTACTTAACCTTTTGCCTGCGTAAGAAGACAAGTTTGATATATATATAGTAATATATGTGCATATATATAATTACATAACTCGAGAATGTGTGATAGTCGAATGCTGTGTCCTGGCGATCCGTCCAGGGCTAAACGTTATGTACGTATCTTTTACGTATTGTTGCACAACGTTCTATCTACCGCTATATCGTTCACCGTTGATATTCTTAATGGGTTTATTGATTTCATCATCGATTCGTACTTTAGATGTTCACTATCTAGATATAAGGAGTCATATTATAATGCATCATCTGTGATCGTAAACTATCGCATTTAAATCTGAAAGCAAACTATTTTACTACACTTTGCAATCCTGGAAATTTTAACGGAACACTTAGCTTGTTTTTTATGTTAGGTAATTCCTACTAAAAAAATAATTAAAAAAGTTATTATTTTTTATCAGATTTGTGAAAAATATGTATTGGCGCGGCTAATCATTCTGTCAATCTTAGCAACTGTCGTTAAACTGACAAGACTTGTCAGTTGGTCGGGTAAAAATAACAAGCCCCATCTCTTTCATGCGCACCGTGTGAGAAAAGATGGTCGTCCGCTTGCATCCTAGATACTTGACGTCATAAGCATCAGTGGAGATTGATTATCACTCGCCTTTCAATATGAAATATAGATCTTTAAATTCATTGCAGTGTATTTCCAAATTGTCGCGGAACATGGTTTGGGAAACCCTAGTATATATATATATATATATATCAGGTCGACATAAATTGTTGCTATGTTGTTCAGAATATACATTTTCAAATACTCTTAATTGAGAATAATAATATTATACTTTTCTATTTTATTTGGAAATACCTTATATGAATTATATAATCACGTTAAAATGTGAATCAATCTTCATTTTAAATTTCTTCAGATTCATTTTGTCTATCTAAGCGTTGTATTCATACGCCAAATGTTCAATATATTATTGATTAATGATTAAATATATTATTTTATTTATTTTGATATCAATATTTTTACAAATGACTTTTTGTGTATTAATCTTTATTGAATATTTGATTGGTAATAAATAGTCACTAAGATAATCTTCGTAATACGATCGATGTTTTTATGCACCTTGTTTGTCTATGGGTTCAGTAAGCTTGTACTAGATAGCTAGGTAAACCTACCCGAGTAAGAATATTGTGTAGAATTATTATTCAAAGACGGGCGATGTCTTGTGCCCGGAGATTATAGGCTTCCTTACGTGTACACAACATCTACCTTGAACACAATTGGCTACAATAACTTTACAAAGTAACTATGAAATCCCCGTACTTGGGAATTTTCGGGAGGCACCATCAAACATTCATGGTCATACTTAAATGGGTAATAATTCAAAACATTGGCCGTTCCGAGTTTGGGTGGACGGAGCCAACTTGCCCCGGCTTTCCATCGATAAATTTGCTAAATATATTATACGTAGGTAAGCCAATAACTTCGGTAAAACTTTTGCTGTAAGAAAATGAACGGAGGCAACTTATTTACGTTATTCGACACCGAGAAACATTAATTTATGTTACGCACCAGAATAAATTAATAGTTTCACCTTTTGACAAACTTAACATCTTTTAAAAACATACTTGTATTAAAGGTTTGAAACAAGTATTTTTTTGTATAAAATAACCATAAATGTACATAGCATGTAAACCAGTAGAAAACGTCGAAAACAAAAATAAATGCTGAAAGACATACTACACGATTATTTTATGCAAAAAATACTTAAATTTTGTTTGAATATGCCCCTCATATGTCAAATGGCTCGTAATTTGCAACACAGCTATTGTTTGTTTTCATCATCTTCTTCTGAATGTTTAAATTGCTTTGGCTGGTGTTTTATTGTAAAGCATAAAAAAAATGCCAAAACTCACGTCATGTTAATTTATTTATTACGCTTACTACACTGTGTATCAGTGTAGTGATAGTTTATTTGATTGTTTAGCTATGTCAGCACCAATTATAATATGTGTGTAGCGTACGAATCAGCACACTGCAAATACTTATCATGGTTTATGATACACATATTTTAATTTTTGACGTTCGGTACTAAGGTGCGTGTACTACCTATTCAATTTGGTAAGAAAAAATCCTTAAAATATAAGTATACTTTTTATACCATGTTCGCTCGTTACGAAATTAACCACGTTATTTAACAATATGTCTTTGTACTTATCTTGAGTATATTTATTGAGTTGTTCCTAAATAAATCAACATATCAATTTGATGGCAACATTTTGTTGACTGAAATGATTTTTACTGCCTTCATCCGAGTAGTATTTTGACACATTGTCGTGTATTGACTAGCAATAAAACGATTCTTAAAGGTGAGCGTATATATTTCATAAAATAAGTATGTTGTTTATTATTCGTACGCCACTGCAATCAATAGACAGGAAATGGCTCAGCAAGCATAGACATAGAGCGGTCATAAGAGGCGGGCGGGAAATGGCGTCAGATACGAAATTAATTTCGATTCCTGATTACATAAAATTGAAAGCAAAGCCTGCACTTTCAGTCGAACGGGATAGACTATTCGATGATTTCTGAGACACACGACCAACCTTAGGCATTTTTGTTATACGATTGAATGAGTTTAAATTGAAAAACATAACGAATAAACCAAAGAAAACGGAATATTACTATGGAAATAAGAATAAACACAAACAACATAAATTCCATATACATAAACCACAAGTTTCCTCATTCAAACATAGAAATTTGTATATTTTATTTTATAAAGTTTTTTACTTTCGTAAAGTTTTTTTTTATATACCAAATTGGAGCATATACATCTACACAGTTTAAAGATATCCACTCCAAAAGTGGATTATATGGATCTGCGAAATGTGAAGACATGTATTGTCAGATTATTTTTCACAAGAATTGTTTGCTAGACAATTGCTCGAACCAATGGGCATCCAGTCCTGCATTTTCACACGTTTTATAACATGGTATAAAAAATATACATATTTTTATGCGATCAGGATATTTTTTAACATATTAATGTTATACATAATTAATTGCAAAATTTACTTATACGTCGGTTATATGGCATGTTGGCTTCGAAATTATGAGAATTGTAACATAGCGCTTAATAATTGTATGGGCCAGTTATAGTATATTATTATATAGCTTTATTGTCACGACTCTATGGTCAGTGATCTTCTGCACCTACGTTCGTGGTTACAACTAAGCCAAATTATTATTTATATGCATAAAATAGTAAGTTATTTGGATAAAATTGCTAATTCACAGACCGAATAGACATCAATTACTTGAAAATATACTAAGCACACTCTCTCCAAACATATATCAAATGATTTTTTTTTTAATCAGTTGTCAGCTAATCGCTCAGTGCATTGTATATTTAGTCTTCTATCTTAGAAGTTTTAAAAACTCATACGCAGCTGCGGGATTCAAGTCAAGTATATCCAATACCGAAGTGCGCCCCGCTACAACTTGGCCATTGCTACAATTCATATGAATACATTGGGATAATTTAAATCTAAATATACATTAAAAGCTTTAATTTTAACCTGGCTACATAATCGTGGCTTAAACAGATTTCTGAATCGAGCCAGTATTTCTCGGGTTGCGAGGAGCACATGCTAGTCTCTACGCTACCAGAGACACGTTGCGTATTAAGTTTACGTATCTATTTATGGTGGCATACTTTGTTAAGTCCATTTGCCTTTGCGTACTATAAAATATGGTCTCATTATGTTTTAATTTTTTTATTGAGTGCTATATCCAACATTGGACATGTGAACAATTATTATTTCTTCGTAAGAAATAATATACAATCTTGTCGTAATTTGTTTATTATTAATGTCTTCCATAACGAAGTTTCTCAGCTATACGCTAATTTCATTTAATTTCTCTTATCACATCTCAATATTTGTCGGGCTTATACAGAGATTTAACAAGTATGGCAGTTTTGGGTCAGAGATGTCTCAGAAGCAATCATCGAAGACTGATTAATACATTTTTAAATATACTCCAATATAAATCTCCCCGGTAGCAGAGAAGTTAGCATGGGCGCCTTGTATCCAGAGAATGCGGGTTCAATTCGCACATATGTAGGTCTTACGTGCTGTCAACTTATGGCCATCGATTAAAGTAGTTTATTTTATACGAATTGAAACTAATAAAGTCATGCGCCAATTTTATTCTCAATTAAAATGGTGAGTTAAAAATTAAAATGTTGATTACAGATAGCTGATTATTAAATGACTTATTAAATAGCAATAGAATGGCGATATGTCTTCAGTCTTCAATATGATGAGACGAGAGGACTGCTTATACCCAGGCACGTCCACCGGGAGGGAGCCAAAGTGTATCGCAACTTATCGTCCATGGCTGGTTCCTTAACGACAACTTGTAAGACCTTATCAAAGTTGTGAAGTGTTTGGCCTCCGTCCCGTCCCTCCGTCACTACTCTGGCTTTTCGCCGCCCTCCCAACCCCTCACAATCGACCCTCCATTGAAACTAATTCACCCTTGGGGGTAAGAAACAAAAGAGGTCAACACTACATACTTGGTAGTGAGATACAATTTGCCATGAATAAAAGTGGCTACCTAATCGGAATAAACTTGCATATTTATTTGTGCATGAATATTTTCTCGACTTTTCCCCCACCACCATCCACGTCTCTACACCTACTATATGGCCATATACTACGGCGTAATGAACGGTTTCTTTTCAATTTCCAAAACTGTCCCAGAAACAGATTCCTAAGAGCCTTCTTTCCTGTGTTTTAGCGTGTATGATTTTTATTCTAACTAAATTCCGTTGATATCAAACCTTGTTTAAAGAAGAAAGGTTTTTTTGTGTTTTTAAGTTTTTATAAAAGAGAATATCTGTTCCTTATTTAACAATTTAAATATTCAGTTGGTGTCATATATTTTTTTAAACATATATCAAAGTATTTAAAACTGGTAAACTTTCTTTTTTTTATTTTTTTAAAGTAGGTAATTATTAAAAACTTTCAAATAAGCCCCTTAATAAATTTTGATTATCTGTGAATATATTTATGTTGGCTCGTGTGAATTTTAAAAAGCGAATTCTATTGCGCCTATAATGACTTAGTAAATTTTGAATACTTTGATCTATAATAAAAATTTTGACTGATGGTGCTTGATGGAAATTGATTTCAAATTCTAAATTATTTAAAAC
>JAGVSQ010002437.1:2056-24681 GCA_022683975.1 Rhyacophila evoluta | reverse complement strand
TATTCATTATAATTAAATAGGTTAAACCCAATAGATTAATGTTTTTTTTTTTTTGGTTAATTTCAATAGATTAGGGATAATTTTGCTGTCTCCTATTATTATTTTCAGAAATGATATTTACTAGTTCAATACTATAAATAGTAAGTTACAATAGAATTTATTGGTAGTATGTTATACGTTCGCTCACTGCCCACATGTGGCCTGAAGATACCGAAAGGCGAAACCCGGGTCGCTAACAGTGATCACTCGTATGAAAGTTTACCAGTTTTAAATAATTTAGAATTTAAATCAATTTCCATCAAGCACCTCGAGTTATTTATTATGTCATGACGCTTATTCAGCTGAGATATTGAATGTTACTAACTACAAAGACTAAGTATGTTTATTTATTTCGTTGATGTCTACCAGATTAAGCCTTCTATCAACTTGTTGGTTATCCCTGACGCCACTAAAAATGACTAACGGGGCCCATATTTCACCTTTGCCCGGGACTTTAATTTTTTTTGTCGTCGTCTTCTTCTCTCTCCGCCCGCCTTCCAAAATATGATTATGTATATTGTGTATCGAGGGCGTCGTAACAGGAATTGTTATGTACAAAAACAGCTTTATTTTAAGACTAAAATTAATGGATAACGTTATGTATGATAAGAGAATACGTACACTGTTTTTACTATCTTGCTCAGTTTATGAGAAAATATTGCGTGTCATTTCTTATACTCGCTTACTTTTCTGAAAGCTTAGCACTATATTTAATGTATATAATATTATACATGTAACTTATAAAGTTCTTACAATTTAATCATATTCAAAAATGAATGTAAAAAAACATATTATGTAATACAATTCCTCCGTATATTTTAATATAAGTTTTAATCACTGCAATTTTTCCAAAAATATTAGAAAAGTTATTTACGTTTTAAATATTTTAACCATTGTATATACCGTTGTCTCCCCGGTAGCGTAGTTGGTAGCGAGCGCGCCTAGCAATCTGGGGAATGCGGGTTCGAATCCTCATCTGTCGGATTTTAAGAATTCCAAAAAATGCAGGACTGGATGCCCATTGGGTTGAGTAATTGTTAAACAATTCTCGTGAAAAATAATCTGTCAAGACGTCTTCAGATTGCGGAGATCCATATACTCCTCTTTCGGAGTGGATATCTTCACACTGTGTAGAACCATATACTCCATGTTGGGAGCGAATATGGTATATATATAGATTTTATTCCCTGATTATTGATTGGCGAGAAAGCGTGGTTGCGACTTCGAATAGCAAAGCTTCAAAAAGCTTGTTTAAAGAATCTTAATGCTGGTTTGATTGAGCCAAGCTCCTGACAGATAATCCGTCTAGATGCTCTACTGTACAGAAATACAATATGTAATACAAAAAATATGTTTTTAATCATTATGAAATATTAATAATAAAACAAATTATCAAATAAAGTTGTTTGCATCCAGTAGTATTTATTTGAATATCCATATGGATATTGTTTTTTAAGCAAAAACTGTTCGAAACGGAGTTTTTCGAATATTCATAAATGGAAGTTTACAATTTTTAAATAGTATTGGGGTCACCTCTATATTAAAGCAGTTTTATCCATTCGCATTTTTTTCAACTTTATAGCTAGTAAACTTTCAATGGCTTAAACAGAAAAGCTCTCATTTTAGATATTTTTTTATAAAACATTCTATATGATACTAATGACATGTGTTCTCTTTTCTCTTGCAGGTAAGTTGAAAGATATTTGACTAGATACGCCATACGTCGGGAGCAATTATTCTACGTTAGTGAGTACAATTATCAATTTTTTCACACCACGATTGTCAATTTGAATTGATGCACTGCTCAATAAATACTTTTACTTCCGTTCAATTAGATCTTGATTTTTCATAACACATTCAAATGACACAATTCAGTGATTTTTAACGTGACTCCGGTCGCATGTATTGCACATATTGCTAAATAACATTATCTATTCAATAAATATCCTCTTTTCGTAAGGCATGTCCAGACTATTGCTGTTCCATACGACAACAATCTTCAGATCACATATCATTTAAGATATTCATTTTCGCGCTTTTTCTCGACGTTCATACTCACCATACTTTGACACCTCTCCATACTAACTAGTGCGAATTAAATTATCACACTTGCAACTGTGATAAACAAATTATATACTTTAAATACCAAAGTAGCTTTCAAGTTTTAATATACTACATATATATCTAGTGGTATTCCAATTTTGTAAAATATTTTTACTATCTAATGAATAAACCTTCGCAATGTGAAAACTATCTATACCTAGATTTTTCTCACGAGAAACAATTGTCAGATAACTACTCCATCTATTTCCGCATATGAATATTTAAAAATCCATCAGCTGTGGGATTCGAAGTTGTTATCTTCGTTCACGAACGTTTACTCTTACCTCTCCGTCATCAGAAGGTGAGGAGCACTTTGTAAGTAATTTAGTCTATCATTCTTTTTACTTGACATAATATCAATAAATTTGACTTTGTGTTTGTCAGCTGTAACAAATATATTTACTCAGCGTCCTATTTTGTTTATTAAAATTATAGTTTATTCATTAAAATATTTAATGGGAGAATTCAGTAATCAATCCTGTCTAGTCTATGCTAAATACGAGTCTAATAAAAAATAAACACCCACTTTTTGGCGGGCGTCCAATCAATAATTAATTTGAAATACAGTGTTAATTAAGCTGCCAAAAATTATACCCTGCTTTATGGAATTGGCCGTTGTCTATGAAACAACTGTTATTAAATAATATTAGCTATGAACGATATTTTGATTTTACATGAAAATTAAACTAAGTAATTTTTCTGAAAATCTATTACCGATTTCACTA
This sequence comes from Rhyacophila evoluta, assembly GCA_022683975.1. Classification (NCBI taxonomy): domain Eukaryota; kingdom Metazoa; phylum Arthropoda; class Insecta; order Trichoptera; family Rhyacophilidae; genus Rhyacophila; species Rhyacophila evoluta. Next base: position 21,814 of record JAGVSQ010002437.1, on the reverse strand, counting down.
TTTCAGCTTAATTTATAATCGAGTAATTCTCGGAAAATACGACACTTCTATTTTATAGCATGGTTTCGCTTTAACACGGTTCGATAATTGGACGAAAACTCTTACTCAACACGACATCTTAGAGCGGGGGTTCAGTCTAACTAGGTTTGAGAATTGATCTTTGAATTAAATAAAGCTTCAAACGTCATTTTTTTTTTTTTTTGAAAGATAACGCCAACCCCGTTTATAAAGGAGCAAGTCTCAATAAATAGTTTAAGAGTAGAACGCAAAGTAAGATTAGTTTAGTTTCTACCAGTGCATAGTTTTTTTTAAACAATAGCCGATTGGTACCCATATACCTACAGTGCAAGTGCTGTCAATCCATGACGATTATTAGAATTGAGGCAGGCCATGAATTAGTCAGTCCTAGTTGGCAGTTGTGTACTGTTGGTCTGATCGATAGTTGCATGTTACATACCATGCTCATGTATGGCATGTCTCGATCTTATTCATCAGTCTTGTAGTGACAGTCTTCAGACTGAAGGCGGACTGTAGGTGTATGAATACCATATATGTATCACTGCAAGCCCTGGCTTATATTATATTTCATCGTATACTAAAATACTTTTCTTTTTTTTTCACAATCGATAGAATTTACGATGTACTTAAATATTAACCTTTCGAAAATATGTACGCTTGTATGGTAACTGTCAATCGTGATCCGGTTTTCGCTTTTTGACACTTCAATGCCAATAAAAGTGATGCGGTTATAGATACTCACGACTGAAGGTTGCAGATTCGAGCTCCGTATTTACACTTAAAAAAAGCTCAACTGATTCTCATAAAAAGAACGTATTTTATAGCATTATAGTTATCCGGGTAGAAGAGCGAATACTCTACACTGCAAGAGGATAATTTAATCTAAATAAAAAAATATTTTTCAATGTATATAAAAACAAATATATCAGATGTATTAGACGATTGGCTGACTAAGATAAGTCATCGTATTGTAGAGACACATAATTATACATATTAATACTGCTAAGATGTTAGCCATATCCGCTCCTTAATTGGAACATATAGACACCCTATTCTCCCTCGAAGAATCGTCGTCAAGCGCCAGTACTCTTGCGCCCTCCAAAATAATATAATATATATGGACCTAAAATGTAAATTTAATGAAATATTTTTTCCAAAAACCTATTACCGAATTTACTGTTTTAGGTTTATTTACAATCGAGCACTTCTATTTAATCTTGCGTTTTATCAATGGTATCCTTCGTCACTTGATATTTCCAATATTTCTCGGTATACTAATATATATTTCCTTTTACAAAGTTGTTTGCTTTATAAGCGTGCGGCTAAAACCTTTCAATTTTGCTTCATAGAAATCAATCCAGTTTTGAATTTCTGATTTTCAAATTTAATTAAATTCCGCCGACTATCAAATTCGTTTAAATAGTTTCGATTTGATTAATAACGTCTTTTGAATATTACCCAACTATGATCAATCATCATCATTTTCCGGCTTTCTTGAAGGCAGCATCGATTATTATTAATATGTGCCTTAATAGTAAAACCTGCCTCAAACCCTCTTTGTAATTCAAGTTCGCATAACTTCCCCGACTCCGTTGGAATAAAGCTAGATATTTAATCAAATGTAGTATAGTACACAATTATTATACACCAGCATTTATACGTCACCTTTAAATATATGATAAAATTATATTACCGCTCTACGTGGTATATATCGTTGCTTTCGGGGAAAACTCACTAACTAGCAAACTTTATTTATCAAATACAGATTGGGTAGGAGTTGCGAAACCAAATCCTGAATTTTGCGATTTTTTAAATTCCGAATTCACCTTACGCGAGCTAAAAAATGAGAAACCACTTATTTTTTTTCGAAATTACTCGACTAAATACTCGAAATTTGCAATTCCTAGATAAAGGGTAAGATTTTCTGGATTCGTTCCCAGGTGACGAAAAATTTTAAAAATAATTCCCGGAATAGAGGATGATAGAGTAAAAAATAGTGGATTAAAAATAAGTTGAATTATTAAATCAACGAGAGAATTACAAAATGTGGCGTAGACATGGTTTAGTTATTTTTCTTGGGGAAATCATAAATTTTCCTGTAAAACTAGAAACGGAAAACACAAATATTCTACCTCCTAGATACAGGCATCCAAAGTGACTTTGTTTTGGTATTTGGTGAATTTTAAAATGTTTATTTTTCGTTTATAGGTGGCATTTTGGTAGATGTTTATATAGAGTTGTATATTGTTGTAATAGAGCTCAAAATTACAAGATTGCTAGTACATATACATCGGTTTTGACAAATAACGCAATTGGTGAATTTGTATTTGAAGACAACGATGTGATAGATTTTGCTATTGGTTTTTGTACACGAACCACACCAAATCCATCAACCTGTACAATGAATTATTGCATACAAATTTTGATAAATCATTAAGATCGTATAAAAGTATTCATTGGTATTCAAAATAGATATTAAATAATTAAAATTCGTCCGTTTCCATGGTAAAAATACAGACTTAATCACACTATTATAACTACAAAGAAAAAAAAATATTAGTTCTTTTATTACAAAACACACAACGAACGTGCCAATTGTAATGCCAATACGGATGACAATAGCTGTGGTCAACAAAAACACTTTCAGTGTACATGTATTCTTCTGATTGGAAATGAATTGATATGAATACTATTTACTTCAAAGCAAAATATTTTTGTGTTTACTACGTACGTATATCATTAAATCTGTTTAGTTTTTAATAACTCATCATTTGTATTATATGCATGCTGTTATCTTATTTTTTTTAATTCAAAAATCTATATAAAATAATATATTAGGGATAATTTTAAACAAGAATTTTCTTATATTATAATATGTGTCACATTGTATCTTTGAATTTTTAACGCTTGAAATAGTTTTTTTTTTTATAATATTTTTTTAGATCCTCGTGTATTAATTTTTATTCCAAGGCCTTAGTAATAAATTTTGTCCTTTGATACATTTATGTCACAAATACTTGAAAATGATGCGTACAAATTTTTCTCTTTGCCGAATCGTGTGACTTGCCCAGCACGTCCTTTTGCATGTGCCCACCTGAAATTCCCACTAAGTTGATGCCTGTCCCGGAGCTTAAATATCTCCCTCGAAACCTGCCATTGGTCTGTCAAAGTATCCAATCCACCACCTTAAACATTTCATATATAATTAAATATATAAAACACCCTATATATAATTCGAAACACCAATATCTCTATTGATCACATTACATCTTACCATCTCTGAACCATAATATTAAATATAGAGTACACTAATTATTGTACCTTGGCGAAGCTTGTGGGATGTTAAGTGGAAAGCAATAACCTTATAATAATACAATTTATATTTTTTTAGACGAAAGGCCATTTCTTTAGAAAAGTTGACGTAATAATTAAAGTGCGTCTTCATCAAAAATACAGCAAATAGGTTTCGTTTATTTTTATCAATGACATTTTTTTTTTATACCATATCTGCCCCCAAAAATTAAGCATATATAACAGTGTAGAAAAACCACTCCGGAAGTATATATGGAGTAAATATATTTCCGAATTTTCAATAATTCTGTCTACATGATTACTTGCCAGAATTGATTGTCAGTCAATTGCTCAACACTTTAGGCACCTAGTGCATATATGGATTATTTTTAATCCAGCAACTGCGGGAATCAAACTTGTAGTCTCCGGCTCTGCAGGACGCACGGTAATCTCTCGAATACCAAAAATTTTAACATTTTTACTCAATGAAAATAATATCGTTTATTGTTAATATTAAACTATTAGCCATTGTATCGATAATAAATACAATTCTGTAGATACGTCCGCATACTTTTTATCTGATAATTTTGTTTATTTCAAAACGGTCTTATGGAATTTGTTGTATTATTTAATATCAGATATTAAATAGTTAGTAAAACACATTGAACACACATAACAAACAGTAATATCTCCCCTAAGTATGAATTCTTGTAAAAAATAGTATTTGTATTATGGCTATCTATAATTACATTCAATGAAGACATGTCGTTATACGTTTTGTGAAATCTATATAAATTAATGTAGATGAATACTCAGTAGATTAAATGATTAGGTAACAACCAATTATTAAAATTTTTCGTCCAGAACCATATGTTTAATGGAAATACACAATTATATGTCTGTAATAAAATACTCACATATGCAGCATTTTTTAATAATTATAGATTTATATGGTGGTATTTTAATCGCTTTTTCTGTGGCTTACGAAATAACGTAGCACAATTTTAGACGAATAACTCTATTATCTTTTTTTTAAAAGGTTGTCGCTTCGTTTCTATCCAATTAATAATTGAAATTACCTTTTCCCCCATCAGAAGTATCTACTTTCACTTCGGTTTATATCCACAGTCTAAATTTATAAGTATTTTCGATATTTAAGCTCCGTATGCTCGGATATTAATTCGGATTACCGCGCTCAATTCTCTCCGCGTCCTCTTCCTTTATCAAAGCTCAAAAGCTTACAAAAAAGTTCGTATTGTACTTCGCAAGCTTTAATCACTTTCCCCTTTTAATTTCCAGCCAATTTGATTGTCCGGTCAAAGCATAAAGAGTAAAGACAAGCTCCAGCTGATTTATGTTCGGACTTTGACAGAGCCGATTGACCGTTATTGGCATGTTGGTAATATTGCTAGTGACTTTGACTTGATCGATGAATTTGCTTTCTAGTTAGCACTTTGATTTATAGGAAATTCTATCGGAAAATGTATAAGGATCACTTAATCCATTAAAAGTTCTTTATTACATAAACTCGGTTGTATGTCTTAAATACATTAAGATTTATTCCCCCAACCTCACCGCTTAGTGTATATATAATATATTAGTTAATTATAAACACAACTTACGCCTATTTTCAATATTATATATTAATTACAATACTTTTATACATTATCAACCCAAGCTGGAATCTTTTATTCGTTAAAAGCTTTCCTTCTTATTTATTATTATCTCTTACGACAAATGAATTATATTTAATAAACAAAGGCAATATTGTTCATCTGTCAGCACTTTTGGCTGAGTTGGAAAAGGCACGCACTTTGACATGGAAGGTAACAGGTTCAATTTCTGCAGCTGCACAAAAAACATCCAACTTGATCCAGCCTATCCTCATCCAACTTAATAATATAAGCTGACCTATTATGGATGTTTTACACGAATCATAATTTTTTTATTAACATTTTAAGTCTTATGAAAAAATCGACACGACTTAATATTAGAACGATTAAAAATTCGTTATCTACATCTCTATAGTATGTATATATGACTATTATTTTTTTCGGAAAAAAAAAAAATTATTTATTGTGCTTTCTAATTGACTTTATTGCGTCAATGTTTACAGTTTTAAAGTATAATAATAATATTTTATACAGCTTTCTTCACGTTCCACATTTTCATCACCATACGGTTGGATATATATATATACAACATTGCATACCTCTTAAAATGGAACTTTCCGTTCAGAATTACTTTAAAGTCATCCAAATTGCTCCCGCCAACTATTTCAATAACCAAATCACCTCGCGATTGTGCAAACTTACCCCGCCTTAGCAGAAATCTTTCCAGCGACTTGGTTTTCACTTCTTCTTCCCATTTCTTAGTGAAGTAAAGGTGAACTCAATCTCGATGCCCTGATTTGAATTCCGCCTTTTCTGAATCTAAGCCACCTTTAAGTAAACTGTTTCCGCTTTGTAATGGAGTCTTCGCATACGTTTTAGACGCTCGAATTGAACAGGGACTTGAAATTTGCGGCCCGGATGTCTTACAGCTAACACCGTTACCTGTTTACCATATAGCCATTTTACCTAGCACCAAATTCTCCTCGTCCACATACAATTAAATATACGGTATATACTATGGAGCAACTAGCATACAACTCAATAACTTTTATTGCAGTTATTGTATGTGAATTTCTTTCGTATCACAGATTTTCCTACTCATTTTTTGGCGTGTGTTTTTTAGTTCTATAACAACCGCTTACATCGACAAATGCGCACAAGTCATTTCACATAAATGCAACTCCGCACAGAAAATGGCACTTCAAACTGAATTTACGTAATTATGTATTGTGCACGCTTCTCATGTGAGCAGTTGTCTTACGAGTGTTTGTCTGGTTACTATTATATTTTTATTGTAACACTATGCATTCTTTCAGAAATCAACAACACTTATTGCAAATCAATCAAAACAAAGTTCACGCTGACTTTGGTCGTCTTCTATGTGGTTTTTATTTTATAGCTGTGACTTATCTGACAATGTATCGTCGTATTACTGGCAAAAGAAAACTAGCACACCTTTTGACAGCTCCTATAAATATATAAATAAGCTAATAGTACCCGACTGGAGATACAGGAAAGCTTTGGATAAAGATGCTTCAAGGGCGACCTTACTGTGGATTTTTGACTAAATGTACTGTTGAACTAAAAGCTCCCTTGGCTTGTCCATTAAACCATCTGAAGGTTTTGGATGAGTGTTTTCAATAAATGTCCCTTCCGGTTCATATTTAGCAACCTCTGTAATAGGAAGCTAAAATTCAGTGCTCCTCGGTTCGCGCCCCCGTCGAATTTGCGTGGAAAGCAGGTGTGCCATTGTATTTATTCAAGCCAAATATTGAAAGTGTGTTTCCTTTTAAATTGTCTCGCGAACTTATTCCATTTCTCGATAAAAATAAAACCTCGAACCCAATAAAGCTTTTTCTATATGAAAACCTTACTCACCTATATTTACATTTAATCAAATTGAAGACAAATCTTCACATTTCAATCCAGTTTTACGAATATTTCAAGGATTTTTCTTATCATCTTGCAAGTTCTTAGTTTTTCTTCCGGTCCTAGATAGTACTATGCACAAACAATACCTGTTTATATACTGGTGTTTGTTTTGCCAAAGAATTTCCAGAATAATATTAAAGGGAGCTTAAAATATTTTTTCGTTTATACCTAAACTTTTAAAAACACGATATCCAGGATTCTATAAAAACCGCATAGTGTGACACCGTGCTATGTAAAACAAAGTATTAGTACAAAAATGAGCTAACATTCTTATCATTACCCATGAAAACAAATATTTTTTAGCTTTATTTTTATTTAGATTTTTAACATACATATCGACTGTAAAATAAAAAAGCATGTAATATTCAGTATTTTCTAACTAGCTTTTTTCGATAATCATAATGTATACAACTGAGAGTCGCGATCTATATGATCTTGCCTTGTACGCTAAATATTTGTGAGATATTAAAACATGCAAGAAAAATAATTTGACTTATAAAATTGGAGACTCATAGATGTTTGGTGTGACACGCATCATATGCGTCATTCGTATGCATTAATGAATCAATGAGTTTATGTCAAAACCATTTTTTAGGTCCAGAATATCATACGTTCAGTAAGAGAAATCGTTCTGACTCACGGGTGAGTCCTTGGCGTACAGGGAACATCATCGCCCAACTCACCAGTGAGTCGCTGGCGTTCATACGGTTAACACACATTCTATTAAATGATGTAAATTGCAAAAAATGTCGAATTAGTATCTAAATTATCTTTTAATTTTGAAAAGTGATGGCCAGTGAAACTTGGAAATAGGAAAAATGACTTCTACCTCATCAACTTTATTATTTTTTTTCTTAAATAATTTTAAATTAAAAATGTCAAATTGGGTAAATGAAGCATTATTTTCAGGTTTCATGCACGACAATGTGTCTCTCGGTAGCGTATTTGGTAGCGTTCGTGCTTGTCGATCCGGCGAATGCGGGCTCGATTCCTTATCCTTATAAAAATCTGAAAATGTAGGACTGGATGCCCATTGGGTTGAGTTATTGTTTGACAAAGAATTCTTGTGAAAAATAATCTCTCAATACGTATTTACATCGCGAAGATCCATATACTCCTCTTTCGGAGTAGATATGTTCACACTGTGTAGATACATATGCTCCACGTTGGTAGCGAACATGGTATAAATATAAGGTGTTTATATTCAACATTTTGACTTTGGCCCAATACATTCAATTAAACGTTTTTGTGCCTCATATAAAATTTGTTTTATATGGGTCACATTCTTTTTCCTTTCTAACGTCGATATTAAAATAATTATGTATCCAACGAGCTTTACATTGACCTGAAATTTTGTTGTAAATGTTTAACCCTTGTCCTATACCTGTTTAAGGTAAAAGCAAAAAAGGAGTCGTAATACTTACACTATATTTCCGGTTGAACATTATATTAACCCCGGACGTAATGTATTGGATGTATATCCTGGGTCGGTATCCCACCGGAGTCTAAAAATATGTATTTCCATGCCAATAAATAGTCCGTAGGATCGACCGAGGCTGCCCTTATGTACAAGGAATATCTACCCAAATGTCTTAGAGACGCCTAGACCCTTAAGCCGAACAAAGTATGCCTTGTCTTAAACATAACATAGACGGACGTGGGTCGTGTGTAATTTCCAACATAGTTTATCGATTACTTAGCAAATATGTGAGACAACTTTTGAAAGTTCTGTACTATGTCTAATACTATAATAATATTTTAACAAACAGATCATCAGTTTATTAAACTAGTTAATTTGCCATAGTAGTATTTCGTTTTCTTTTATTTTTTTTACACCATGTTCGCTTCAAAAGTAGAGCATATCGTCGTATTACTGGCAAAAGACGTTAAAGTAAAAAAGTGAATTTTGAAATAGTCGAGTTTTGATGTTTTAGTCTCTTTGTTAAATACATTTTACGACAATTTCTATCAAATAATACATTATACCTTAAGGATTTGTCGTAAAATGTGTTGAAAGGAGAGACTTAAACATTAAAACTCGACTATTTCAAAACTCACTTTTCTACTTTAACGTCTTTTGCCAGTAATACGACGATATAGATTTACAAAGTTTTCATATGAGTTATCTAGTTCCTATCTACCATAAGTGCACTTTGGTAAAATGTTGGCAAATCGACGATTTTTGTTTGGTTTTTTTTTATTTCATATAAAAAAAAAATTTAACTTGGGAATTATTTATTTCGTGATCTTTGTTATTGAATTACGGATGCTCAGAGTAAAATTAAATATTTTCTATATTTATATTTTAGGTGTAATTACGATAATTATAATTAATTCGTAATTTTCAAATCCTCATTATATAGTGTTTTATTGCTCTTGGAAGCCTATCGACCTTTCATTATGCTCTTAAATAGAGACTAGAATTAACCTCATATTTTGTTCAAACTTTATAAAAAGTGCATTTATGGTAGAAAGGAACTAGACGATTCATATATTCACTCCGAAAGTGGAGTATATGGATATCCGTAATCTGAAGACGTTTTGGCAGATTATTTTCACGGGAATTATTTGTCAGACAATTGTTCAACCTAATCGGCATCCAGTCTACCGAGGAAACTGAAAGAAGAGTTTACACTCAGTATATTTGTATATCTGTTCCAAAAGTGGACTGACTATATGGATCTCCGCAATGTAAAGACATTTCTTGACAAATCATTTTTGACGATAATTGTTTGTTTCACAATTACTCATCCTAATTGGAAGCCAGTCATTTTTTATTAATCGGAAAAATGTGGGAATCGAACCCGCATTCCCCGCACCCTAATCTATACGATACCGAGGATGTATTTTCAATTAATTACTGGAATCTTTCGGGAAATCATTTTCTTATATTAATAATTCTTTAAAATAGCGTTTTTAATTTGTGGAATTTTTAGTGTCGTAAAACGGATTGGATTAATTTAGTCAACTCGCGACACAAAAATTCAGTAGACACTTGATTAATTAACGCCAAACACCTTCCTTTTAAATCACGTCAATTAAAAAAAAAGCTTACCAAAACATCGTTGGGCATAGTCACCTTTTAAATGAGACCAGCGGCGGTGCGACGGAGGGGGTCAACAAACAACCTTTGGTGTGCTGCGGGTGAGGGCTGGCCTGCACCGAAACAAAAGAAGAGCTAAAACAAAAACAAGGGAACCACCAAACAAAAGCTCTTCAACTTGCGCTCTTTGCGGGAAACATCAAACGTATTATGCGAGGGGTCTGCACTGCACTGGGAAAACTTAACACTTTTCTGGATTTTTTTTTCCCTTGTTAGTGTCACCTTGAAGTTAAGAACTTTCTTTTTTATTATATAATGCATAAACAAATTATTTCTTTTTCACTCTCGCGGTCTATAAAAAAAACTGTTCTAAATATATAATGCTCGTGTTATTTTATCATTCTATTTTATTTATTCTATTTGAAAAACTAATCCTGTTTCCCAAATTTTTTAGGCAAGCCTGAAAACATTCAATAAAAATTCAACAATTGAAAGCTCTTTCAAAAAGTTCAAAATAAGATGCCAATAATGATACTTCAATATTAATTATAGACACTTATATATTAGTCTCCCTGGCAGTTGAGAAGGCTTGGCGTACGCGTTTTAAAGCTAGATATTGGGGGATAAATTCTTACATCTGCTGGATTTAAAAAATGTGAAATTGGATGCCCATTGCCCTAATAACCAATTCTCATGAAATAAAAATTACCAATATACCATTTTTATACCATGTTCGCTTCCAACGTGGACCATATGGATCTACACAGTGCGAAGATATCCACTACGAAAGAAAAGTATATAGATCTCCGCAATGTAAAGACGCCTTGACAGATTATTTTTCACGATAATTGTTTGTCAGATGATTACTCAACCCAATGGGAATCCGGTACTTCATTTTCGGATTTTAAAATCCGACAGTTGTGAGAATCGATCTCGCATCCCTGGATTGCTAGGCGGGCACGCTACCAACTACGCTATCGGGGAGACACATTACTAAAATCTATATACTTCACATTCGTAGCGAATATTTTCACATTGCCGTTAGTGAGGACTTATTCATTATTTATATTTCTACATTTTGTAAGCATTGTGTTATTCATTAATCAATTTTGTGTTTCTTTCATCGTTTCGAGATTAATTGAAAAATGACAAATTCACATTAAAAGACCTCAAGTATTGTCAACTCTCGACTTTCGCACGTCAATCAATCAGTCTGCGGTCAATTTTATACGTCAAAGTTTTCCAAGTGCTTTTCAAAATGCTTGTTTTACAAAACAATGTAATAAAAACATTTAATAATTCAATAAATTATTTAAGTCTGAATTTGTATTTGATTTGTTTTTAATTAATGTATTTTTTCAATAAACAATACATTAATTTTCTTTTACAATATACTAAATTAATTATTACGGTTTATAAACGTTTCCTCTCCGCAACTGAAAACATTCTTCACAGAGCTTAGGCATTTATTAGCCACACTAATCAGCCGTAAACCACCATCCAAAACACAACAAACATATTCACCATCGATAAATATTATAAAATTTTCAAAATTAAATATAGCCACTTCCCAAGTAAACAAATTTTCAAAAATATATACACACTCCATATTTCTTGGTGTAGTCAATAACCTCATTATTAATGAGCAAAGTTTTGACAATTACTCATTATAACCTGAATTCATATGTATTATGTATTCTTCGTTTCCCAAATCCGTTCCACAAGTTTCTACATAAACACCATGTGTTGGATTTAAAAATTCTTCTTGGTAGCCAATTTTAAAAGTCTCCCCGTAGGGTAGAGGTTAGCGTGCACGCCTAGCAATCCGAGAAATGCGGGTTCGATTCCTACATCTGTCGGAAAATGCAGGACTGCACGATTGTCTGACAAAAATTTTCCTAAAAATTGTCATGGTGTCGTCACATTGCATAGACCTCTACTTTTAGAGTGGAGAGATCCAAATGCTCTAATTTCGGAGCGAACGTGTTATAGTTAAAACAATCCCATCGTTCTTCCAAATCATGCCTGCATCCTGTAATTTAGTCGAATATATCGTATAGATAGTCTTTAGCGGTTTTCCAGATCGCCAAGATCCACTTATATCGAAAAACAAGTAAATTACGTTATTATGCCATCATCGTGGCAACACTATTAATAATATTTTAATATTATATATTATAATTTTGCGGCATAGATCATTTTCTTATTTATTCGTTGCGAACAAATTCATCATATGTTAACATTAATAAGCTTTTCTTAAAGCTTAATATTCGCTCGCTTAGGCATTTGTTGGGTACCGTGATCAAAAATTGTAAAAGAGCACTGCCAAAATAGAAATAATGTACGCATTTGGTTTTTGCGTTGGTTATATATAAAGCCTGACTATTAATGAATAAATATATACTTGGTATAAAGTGTGTATTTAAAAGTTTACTTTTACCGGTTACTCAATTAATAATGATAATTTAATCAGAATAAATACATTTTAATTTAAGGGTGTGTTTTATTATTGTTACGCGTAGAGTTTGGATTAATTATTTAAAATAGTACATCACTCTAATATTGAAGATTCTGTAGCGAAACCTTTATACCAATCGCAAACGTCCATTAATGGGATCCACTTGCAATAAATTTCAAACACATTTACGTTTCGGTGTAAATAATAAATTGATGCTCTACTTTAGAAGATAAATAAATCAATCCACTCATTGCGCGCGACGTCTCGAGTACAGGCAAACTACGTGCTCCTTAGTACAATGTTTGCCATACCAAACTGTCTTCTAAATTTAGATTGAAGACGCTTTCAGCGGAGTTAAAATATGCACGCGCTTTAAATTGTGGGATTTTTATTAAACTAATAAAATCTATATTCTATATATACGTAAGATTTTCCTGTAAAACAAACTCGCGCTGACAAAAGCGCACAGAATAAAATGACGCATTTTTAAACTTTTAACTATCAATATTAATTATGCCATTTTGTCCTGCGCACTTCTACAGATTTTTCTGTTTTATAGACGCCGTTTTGTCTTGAATCTGTATTATACGGGGGCGTTTTGGTCTTAATGCTCGTATATACATCGCTAACCATAAAGAGATAAGATTATGAACCATGCAGCCATTCAGTTCAACACCTAGTTTCGCCACGTGTTGTTGATGCCTCTTTAGCGTTTTTAATCGACTTCACTGACTGGACCCCTGTACCTTATATATAAAACGTATTTAACGCAACCATGAGATGTTGCCATGATTCGTAAAAATACGAAAATATTTCTTAGCAAAGGGATTTTTGAGGGCACACTTTGATGTCTCTATATTCCACATAAAGTGTGGACATTGACATTTTTTTTTACATCGCATCATTTTTGGGGCATTTATATACCATAATTATATTATTTAATCTAGTTTAGCGTATTTTTCAATAAATACTGTGAGTTGGTAGTATCGATTGATTATTGTTTAATTCATTTATTTAGGTTTTAAGACCATTTACAACACTTAACCTCACCGAACTTAATACTTGAAGGGTTGGTATTTTTGCGATTAATCGTGATAGCAAAATAATCCACAAAAAGATCATTTAAAAGTATTATCCGTTTAATAAACATAGTAAGCTTTCAAATGAGCTTTCGCATGAAAACGAAAATGTGGGTTCACTGTTCAATCGGTGTAGACTATTATTCAGATTTACACAACTATAGTTTCACATAACGGGTTCACAACATATCGCACAGAACGCATTGTGTAACAAGTATAAAGTTTTCAATTTGCAATAAACAAAATTTTCTACTGCAATTGAACGCACGCGGTGTTTGTCGAATCAGTTTGATGGCGTGGATTTTACTACAGTTTTCATAAAGTAGAGTCTCTCCAACTGATAGAGAACATAATATTGTAAATTTGTATCACTTTACGAATCTAGTTTTATATTAGTTATTAACCGATGAAAGTTGTTTCATGTGATATTTTTTTCCACCATATACGTTAAGCAATACAATGATCTAAATATGACTTTATCTAATTTAGCATCTTTCGTGTATTTCATGGTTGTACTTCCAAAGGGAACTCATTCCAATATACGAAAATTTGAAGGAGAGCATCTTTAGCGAGTATTTTTTGTATTAAAGAACCACATGTTTTTGAATGCTTAATTTTGTTTTCAATATTTGTAAATTAATCTTTTCTATTGGTTTACATGTTATATGTTTCTTGTTTTTAAAATACTTTTTTGAAATGTTCTCCTTTAAATTTTGGCATAGTGGAATGAGCTCATTTCGAAAAATATACTCCTCGTATAACACGTTTTCTAACACGATTTTTTTAAAAAAGAAAGTCAAAAAATAATCTGCTTTAGTTGATCGATCCAGCTGAGTTCGAACCAACAAGATCTGCTTTCATCGTACAAGTGATTACAAATATCATACATGAGATAGTCCTTTGATAATTTTCATTCACAATATGCTCCATTTCAGCTAAAATTTTTAAGACCATATCAATTCATTCTTTCATAGCATACAACGTAATGTTCGGAAATGCGTGAAAACACGGTAAATACGATCACATTACGTAAACATTTTAAGTTCTGGTTTTAATTAATAGCTACAGAGTGAGTTAAGGATATTTCAGTCTACTCAAATAGTACAGATACAATAATTTTTATATGCAAATACCAATAACGGCTATTCACTGTTTACGTATTAAATGAATTACAAGGAAATCGTGAGTAGAATAATAAATTCGCAATAGACTCTCTAAAATATAGGGATTTTTTATTTCTATTATCAATAGCGTATTTTTATATTAATTAATAAAAAAAAAATTACTCCCTTTCAGTATTCAATTGTTTATTCAATAAACATGAAAAGGTTGTAGTCGCATGTTATATTTAATATCTTCGATACAGAATTCATTGTTACTGCATTCATGAGCAGGAAAATTTACGCAGGCCTGTTTGCATTCAAAACAGCCAATAAATAAATCATTAACTCGATTCATTTTATGCTAAATATTAACGTTGTACACCAAATAGAAAATCTTTTGTGCCCAACGCCCCCATATAAATTTATGTTCGCCTGATATTTTTCCCTGGTTCATTCAGCATGATTTGTGATCACATGTTAGCGTGAAACCGCATCATCGCAACGAGGGCTTGTTATTTTTATTTACATTTTGTACAGTAACAAATGCACGTCGTCGTATCCGATTTCGATAATGTTTTCTGTTTTTGCCTGCCGAATTGTTTCCACCTGTTAATCATATTATTTGCCCTGAATATCATCACGGTGACCGAATCGTGTGTAACTATGCATTTAATATTCATTTGCCCTGTAAAATCGGTTCGAATTTCTATTTCGATCATGTTCATTTGGCGATGTAATTAATTATTTTTATTGAAAATTTATCGTGCTTCTTTTGCTCTATAATTTGAATTTGAATCATTTACATTTCCAAACAGTTCTAAACCATCAATGGTATATAAACTTAAATAACATAAATATATATTCTAAATTATTTAAAACTTCGCTCACTGCCCACATATAATGTAGCCTGAAGATGCCGAAAGGCGCAACTCGGGTCGCTAACAGTGATCCCACATATGGAAGTTTACCAATTTTAAATAATTCAGAATTTAAAATCAATTTCCATCACGCACCATCAGTCAAAAATATTAATTATTAACATAAATATACATTAATTAGCATTTCGTCAATACACGTAGTACTGGGAACACAGAAGAAATAGTAGTGCGTCGATTAAACAATTTTTGTTCTTGTGCTTTAATGAGTTTGATTGTTAGCATCTTTATACATACATAAAGCTCCAAAAGTCGAGCATATGATGTCATTTCTGAAAGTGGAGTATGTAAATCTCTACAGTTTTGAGACGGATTGTCTTTTATGAGAATTGGTTCTCAGAAAATATCTCAGCCCGATAGAATTCCAGTCTTGCGTTTTTAGATGTTTAAATCCTGCAGAAATAGGAATCAAATCCGCACTACTCGGATTTAAAGAGCTAGCCTCTACGCTAATGGGGAGATATCTTAGTAATACATTAACTTGATACATATTAATGAGAAATTTGTTTCTATCAAGTTTAGTATCTCTTAATCTATTATAATAATGTGGTCGATATTTGTTTGCAAGGATATTTGCATTAGTAAAGATTGGTTATACTGTTATGTTATACGCATTAAATAAACAAAATCCATGCATTAAAGGCTGAAAAAATATTAACTTGATTGCTAGGTGATTCAGTAACCACTTTGATAAGTTAAAAAATATACTACTTTTTCATTCGCCGATTTGTTTTTTACAATTTTAATTTTGAATAAGGATATTTTCAGTGTTATATAAAAACAGCATGCACTTAAAAGAGTTAAAGCACGAATCACGTTCGTTATTATTTATCTTTCGTCAAACAATAAAATACTATTGATCAAGCCATGCGTCAAGGATGGTTTACAACTATCTTTTGAAAAGACTTTTTTTCCGCACACCACTAGGTGAAAAGAAATTTAACAAGTCTTAAATAAGTTGTCTGAGTCGTTCAGATTGTGTTTTTGTGTCTCGGATATCAAGACATAATTTATAGGACAATCGAAAATAGTCTGACGTAAATAACATCGGTTAAATGTTTATATAAATATATAATTACGATTATCTTTTGAAATCAACCACTAGTAAAAAACAAGTCTTAAATAAGGTGCCCGAACGGTGCATATGTGCAACGGTATCATGAATATGAAGACATAGTTTATCTAATGATCGAAATTAGTGTGACATCAAAAGTACCGAGTAAATGTTTTTAAAAAAGCTTTCCGTTTACCGTACATCCGTAGAGTGCCAGTTCCGTCGGTTCCTCCTGTCGATTTTCCCTTTCCACTCCGGCGCCTTCCGTATCCGAGTACTAACCCTCTTTTGACAAGAGGCATTTGTATCGGCTCCGGGATCGCTTATATTTACGGCAGGTATTTTGTACCTGTCCTCTGCGGCGAAAAGGTCATAACGTGTTATCGTGCGAAGTGAAGGCTTCTGCTGAGGCTTCGCGGTATATCTAATCAAACTCGCAACTATTGCTCACGGTCTTCGGTATTTGGCTTCGTATGCTATCCTGAACTTCCAGAGCTTTATTATTATTACGAAAGCTTTCGAGAAGATTATGCTGTGTTATGTATTATATTTATATTAAGCCCACAGGCATTTCTAGTAATTCACTGTCATTAATTTGAATATTGAAAACTGTTCTCAATTTACTCTCGTTCATATTTTTTAAATCTAAATATATTATTTAATAATTAATATACACAAGACGAAAGCTTTAATTAACGTACCTTTATGCTTGTTGTTTTAATATATTTATATTTAATATAATACATAAGATAATACACTACTATTTATATGTTTTATCTTATTTTGTATTTTTAAAATTAATAAATTTTGCTTTAAAAGTGAGCTTTAAAAACAAATGCCTGCGTGAAATACTCGGGGGGAGGTGGTATGACTTTTAAGTAACTCGGAGATAAGTCAACAGATGAGACAGCCCCCTGTCACGTTGATAGTCATGCTGGAACTAACTGGGGCACATACCGCGGATACCCTGGATCCTGCTTGTCTTTTTTCCGACCGGTGGAATTTCGGCGTTTTGAAAGACCGTCAGTTACTATGTACAGGGTGTGTTCAGCTGAATTAAGATATCTTGACATAATCTGGGAAAATACCAGTACGCACCACATATGGCAGCCATATGCTCCGCGTACATATAAGTATTTTTATAAGAACCAACAAATAGTGAAAATTTATATACCATTATATGATTGGCTGGATATTTTTAAGACTACAAGTGTCATCAATACTGAATATTATTTGGATTCCGTAATAATGTAAAATATCAAAAAAAAAAATTAATCAAAAGTTATTACGCGAAAAAAACAAAGTTTTTGAAATGGAATTTATAGTCATTTACTATTCAAATAGAAACACATTATCTTTTTTGGGCCCATGCACCTTTTTCTATAAAAAAAATCGTTTTTAACAGGTGACTGATGGCTATATTGATTACTTTTAAAGCTCGAAATAGCTTTTTCGTGCCATGTGTGTGGTTTATTTCAGCTTTTCCGATTTCAATGAAAAATAATTTAGACACATTCTTTAATATATATTGAAAATCGCTTTCTTTCCAATGTGATATTGGAAGTATGTACGTATTATTAAAAATAGTTAAATTGGTCGCGTCAGCAAAATATTTCTTTGATCTGGGAGGTATGATTATGGTTTCCCTTTTCAAATCTACGTCGTGAATGTTTGACGTTAACCCTTCTTTCGCCTCTGTCACCTTCACCCTATAAGCCTTAATTTATATCTGACATAAGGTCGCCGTTTTTCATCCCTATTTTTAACCCTTTCTAAACCTCTCTCCGTGACACCATTCAGTCCCTATAATTGCTTCTTCTAGAGACTAATGAAGACGTAGTATGTTTCTTTTCCGTATCTCAAAGTGGTACATTGCTTTAATTACAATCCTAAAAAAATAATTCTATTTCTTCAATGGGACCTAACACTACACGACAACTTTATCACCACCCATATAATATATATATATACTTAATCATCACAAATTCTTTAACATTCATTTTTCGATAAAATTCAATATTTTTTTCGGTTAGTATTTATGTTAGGTATCATATTCAAAAAAATATCATAATATTTTCAAACCTATATCGACAATTTCGTCATATATAATTTTCAGAATAATTTATCCATTCCGAAAATGGAGAGTAAAGAGTTAAAAACGATATAAAGATAACCTCTCTCTATGTGGACTATATGAATCTCCGCATAGTCAAGACATATTTTGACAGTTTTTTTTTCACGAAATTTGGTTCTCATCGAATTAGATATTTGGAAATCCAGCAATTATTGGAATCGAACCCATGATATCCGGCTTAGAAATGCGCACCCTAATCTCTCGGCTTCTAAAGACATCGCATTTAAATAAAAACACAGTGTTTTTTACAGGATCCTATATGTCGATACTGCGGGCAGAATAATAATAAAAGAATCGGTTAACTGATAATATTTTATTTTCGGAGCATTTTTATTTTATTTTGAATAGTAGATAAACCACTTATTTTTCAGCGAATAAATTGAACGGGGCGTGTTTTATATATATATATTTTATAATTCAGGTGGAGTGCATAGCTGTCGGCTTACAAGACCAATTTATTAATTCAATTTCATTTCGTGTTCTGGGTATTTTTTTCGTTACCATATTCGTAAACAGGAAGGGAAAAAAACGTGCGACGAAAGGCTAGAGGGTTGATAAGTGAAAACGTCCTCACTGAAAATGTCTCGTGTTAGACATTTAGAGAAAATGCGTCATAAGGTCAGGACATGTCATATGATACGCCCACTTGTTTTTACCCGTAAGCCTCCACGGGAAAACTTGCCGTATATGAAAAATATTTTTGCGCGGGGCAACAACACTCGAATGTGTTTTCAAGTGGACCTTATCTAAAGAGCTTTACATTTTTTCATCTGTCATATTTTTATTTTTTGTCTCCTTTTTAACTACATAATATTTTTTTATATAAAAAAAACATTACGAAATTTTACCACAGTTTTATTTATGAATATTTTTAATTTATTTAATCACCAACATACGTTGTTATATCATGATGTAATCATGATACAAATACTAATTTATATACCTGGCAGCTTTTTGTAGAGAAATATAAATAAATTTCAAACATTATATAAAGGTGTTATATTTCATTAATATTCAATGCATATCCTCTACGGTTGGCGTAGCAGGTGCTACGCTAAAAAAATGTGCACGCGGCATAGCCAGATTTTTATTAATAAA
>JAGVSQ010002436.1:0-24687 GCA_022683975.1 Rhyacophila evoluta | reverse complement strand
CCAACCTAAGTATGTGGCATCATAGACAATAGACAAGAGTTGACCATAGAGTCTGAGAGGATTCTCTTTAGTCATTCTTCAATAAAATCGATATATGGAAAATTTCGCAATTATATCGCATTTATCGCATTTATCGCTTCTATGTCGCATTTATCGCAAAGTGCGATAATCACGTATCTCTAATGAGAGGCAATATTTAGGGCGGCAAGT
Organism: Rhyacophila evoluta; assembly: GCA_022683975.1. Classification (NCBI taxonomy): domain Eukaryota; kingdom Metazoa; phylum Arthropoda; class Insecta; order Trichoptera; family Rhyacophilidae; genus Rhyacophila; species Rhyacophila evoluta. Next base: position 24,477 of record JAGVSQ010002436.1, on the reverse strand, counting down.
CAAAGGAATGTTAATTTTTCAATCTCTATCTAAGTAACTCATATTTGTAATACCCTCTTATTTTTTTCAAAAATATCATCCACATCTTTCCATTTTGTGTCTCTTCATATATTTCTATCGTTTTCTTTATATTTATTAGTTCGTGAAATCAATTTGATGATTGCAATATTATCGTTTTATAGATATTATGATACATATATGTTCTATTTCACGTTTCCCCTGGCGATAGTCAACTACTCTCAGGTTGGAAACCGCTGATTTAGAGGATTAGTTGACAACTAACCGGTCAGGAAAATTTAAATTAAAAAAATAATTATACACATGCAAGTTTTGAACCTGCAACCTTTGACATTGAACTCTTGCGTATATATAACAATTGACCACCGAGGTGATGACAATTATTTCTCTATTTATGTCAATAAATGACATATTTCTTCGCCTCTTTCTTTAGTGAAAGTGGGTTGAAAAATCAATTTCCTGATAAATTATCACATCAAATTTTTGTTGATGTTAGAAGATATGTTACCCACAAAGATTCTTTAATGTGCTATATAGTTTTATTTCCACATGCTCATCGCAATAAAATAAGCTAAAATATTTTTATTTAAGTTTATAAAATTTAAATGAATTTGTATGATTAAGAGGCATACAAATAATGTTTAAATGAGTAGTATTTTTACGAAGTTGCCAAAATGTTTAGAGTCCCTGATAACAAGCCTCCGGCTAATATTGTTCAATGACGATGTTCTTCCACTTCACAGAATATGTCAGAGTATCAAATAGCATACTTCCATAAAAGGATTGCAAATATATTTATAATATATAGTATATACTTATTAAAAAATATCGATTTTGTTTTTTTTAAATAAAATAAAAGGTTGCGAACAGCTAGCAGTAAGATCACGGGCATGTAAGTTTGTAGATATATTGATTTCCAGTAGTATTTATTGTCAGCTCACGCGGTTCATTGTTCGCCGACCAGCTTGACCAGTTGATAAGGCAAAATGTGCATTTCATCGTACGAGAGTTCAATTCATTTATCACCAATCACGACCTTGAGTAATAATATTTTTCTGAATGAACTACGAGTGTCTAAAATAGGTCAGTGCACTCTCAATAAAATTATACTGTTTATCCTAAGAATAATATGATAGAACTGCATTATTCTTAGGATAAACAGTATAATTTATAACATACTAAAAATACAGTACAAATATTTTCAGAAAGAGATAAATGGCAGGTAAAAATAGCTTACATATAAAAAGATGGTCAGTGAATTATTCATAAAGAAAAGATCGCTGTCCTACATTTTCTTGCCGTAAATCAGAGTACTCATGAAGGACAGTTTTTCAAAATAAATGTATAAAAGTGACTTCAAACTCTGTGCAAAATATTTCCGACTTAATACTGTGCGTGGTAAAAAACAAATGTTATCTATTCAGTGCATGTATTTTGATGGTGTCATTTTACAGTTAAGACGCATAGCACATGATAAAAGCTCAACTTAACCGTTGAGGACAGGTACCTGTGACGATCATATATTTACTATGGATACAATAGTATAATACAACTTCGTTTGAAATGAAGAGATAAGAAAATGGACCATGCAGCTCATCGAAGGAGTGAAGTTGTGATCATGGTACTAGCCAAAGGTACTTTCAACGTATCTTGCCTATTATTCAGCCTTTAAATAAATATATTATCAATGCCACCTCAATATGGAGATATATATCAGAAATAATTTATTATATGTATCGACTGTGGAAAGGAAAAAGGACGTAACCAGCACAGACCAAATTTTATAGGAAGAATTAAAAACGTCTACTTAATGACTTTGAGCTAAAGTCAAAATACGAGATGGACACAACTTTGAGGTGCACAGAGATTAAAACTGGTATTTTATTTACCCAATCTGATAATAATGTAATAAGTTATTTGAAGAAAAACGAATAAAATTTGTGTAGTGGAAGTTCTTTTTCCTTGTTGAAAACTTCACATGCCATTGTTTTTTCATAGTTAAAGATGAATTGAGATAATAATTCGTCACTTACATCGTTTTAGTGGAACGTGTATTGAGTTGTATATATTATAATTATCGAAAAATAGTAATTTAAAAAAAACTGAGGGTTACGTCCTTTTAACTTTCCACGGTCGATATATTTATATAAATAATTGTGGGTGCGTGGGTGTAACTTTACCCGGCATGTTGATTATAAGAGTTCTAGGATAACGCTGATTTGATCGAGATGAAGAGTGGAAGAAGCTAAGAGATAGACGTGTTTAGCCAATACCGGTTTCACGCCAGTCTTGAAGATGTTGATATGAAAAACTCTTGTATAATCAATAAACTATAAAAAAAATAGGCAGTTTACCTAAATACATGTTAATTTTTATTATCTTAACATATTGGTACACGTTAAAATTGAGTACCAAGAATTTAATATTAATTAGGCTTGATTTGTTTTCAATATACATTGAAATAATTATATTGATGTTTCATGCAATTATGAGATACTATAAATAGCTGATTGGAAAGGGACATGTTACGAGAAGACTTCATCTGGAAGAATGATGCAGGCCGATGTTGATTAACTCACATATACATATAAGAGCCTTAGAACTCAAAGATATTTAAGTATATAATTATGGACGTATCAATTTAAGAACGACTAGGTGTTGTAAGGAAAATATGAAATTTAACTTATTCCGTGTAAAACCGCAAAATATGGCCGAATTATGATTTTATTCACATTATATCTGTGGTAACGAAATGTAATTGTTTTTATATTAAATTAATATCATGTGAATTATCCACTTAAAAATAATGTTTGTATAAACAATGCTGTCAGTCTCATTTTCAATAATTATTGCTTATCTCTCATCACCAAACTTTTCACAATGCGAACGTGCCTTGCGAGGATGTGTGAAAGAGTCACACGAAGATCTTTCTATGATTTTGCTAGAATTGCACAGTAATGTATGTAAAAATAAGAATCTTAACTTTTTCTACCCTCTACCATCTACATACACCATGAAATTATCAAAGGAAGCGCCCATCAAAGTGTCAGAAGTGTCTCAGAAGCAGCTCTGAGCATATCGGTTTGGATGTATAAGGCCTAGGCTACTATTGATGCCTAACACTTGAGTGTGCATGATTTTTATTCTAACCGAGCGGTACTCGGAATGAAATTTGTTGACAAAAGAATTTCTCGCTCACTGTAAGATACCGCAAATTAAAAAAAATAGAAAATTGTCTTTTGTAGAAACTAAATCAAAATGGTCGGATAAATTGTTAAATATTCTTGAGGAGATCCAATGAAATATAAGAATGAGTATTGTATGAATGAATGATAATACGTAAATTTGAAGAAAAGACGTTCGTTCGTCATACGTCATTGAAAATTTTCTAAAAACATTTAAAGAATTTTTAACTGAGAAATGAAGTCACTATTGTTTATTGGTCCCAATTGAAAGACAAAACAATTTGGGCAGTTCGTCCTTTTCAAATAAAATTTAGGCATTGCTAGAGTATGTGATTGCCACCCTACATAATTTTAGTCTTGTAAATACTTGTCCACAGATCTTAAACAAAGCTTGAAACATCTATTCATACAAACATTCAAAATTCAATAATGTCAAATCAACTTATTATTTACGGCAGTCATTTATTAAATAATCGTTGAGCTATTCGCAATTATGAGTTATTAGAATTAGTTTATGAGTGTCTTTTCGATATGCTTAATTGTAGTCTAAAAATATGCGCATTAAAATACGTAAGTACTGAATACATTCATGTTTGTGTATCGAATGTACTCATGATATTATATGTTAATTAAACTTATTTGAAATCACTTAAAGCACAATATGAAGTCAGCAACAATGCATAATAGTGCTATATTTAAAATTATTATAATTTAAAACCATGTTCGTTCCAAAATTGGAGCATATGGATCTACGCGGTGTGAAGATGTCCGCTTCGAAAGTGGAGTATAAGAATTTCGGTAATGTGAAGACGTGTTATTTTTGAATGAGAATTGCTCAATCCAAAGGGCATCTAGTCCTACATTTTCGGATTTTTAAAATCTACGAGTTCAATACAGAAACGGCGCTTGTATGTTTTAATAATGTAGTTGTGTCCTTGTAAAAAAAATAATATTTTGTTTATTTAAAAATTGGCCGTAGTATTTTTCTTAAATCATCAATTACACTAAATTAATAAATGCGCAAAAATAAGGATATATCCATATACAATCTATCTTTTGACCTCTGTTTGGAGGGTACAACAACCACATTTGAAAATCCCATCTTCTCTTGAAATAAGTATTGGTTCATGAGAACCTATTAACTTTTTGACACTCCACGAGCCGAGCATAACAGCGCGTGCATTGTCCTCTGCAACACATTTTTTTATATTTTTAAAAGGAAAAAAACACTCACATCGCCTCGTTTATTAAAGCAGTCAATGCACTCTTGTCGATCAATGATTCTGCGAACAAATCCAGTAAATAATACATATAATTAGTGACTAAGCAAGCGTTTTGATCACTCATAGATCATGATAGAGTCTTACTGAGAAATTGACGGGTTTTGTCGATATGAAACCGCAGGAGAGAAGAATCAAAGACATGACGCCAATTTCTACACAATTTTATAATGCTTTATTTCCCTGTAGTAAAACAGATTTACCAAGATATTTCTAAGCCATTCATTAACTATAAACATTTAATTCTAAACAATATTAACACAAAGTTATGTAATAGTATACAGCAATATCTTGAATAATGAGTCTCATGGTTATTTTTACCGTATATATTTCTATGAATTAATATTCAATAACTCATAATATTGATTTTGGGATCGATCTCTTTTAATTTACCTACAATATTGGAACAGTAATATTATTTTATTATGCATATCTACCGAGAGCTAATTTGAGAAAATAAACTTTAGGTATAGATATTTTTTTAGAATTTGGCATATTTTATATTTTTTTGGCTGAATTGGTAAGCAGTTCTAATCCAAAGATGGCAAGTGTAAATCGAGTTTAAAAAATAAAATTCTGATATTTTTTTTAAATACGGTTTTTGAAAAATATTTCTTTTCAAAATAAATAGTAATCTATGTATCTTAGTTTTGGAGTGGGTATATAATAAAATATAATATGTTATCGTACGATACTTTTATTTCTATATTTCCGTATGTGTGTGTTGAGAAAAAATAGTATTCATTAATGCAACAATGTCTTCCCGGTAACGCAGAGGTTAGTGTGCACGGCTCGCAATCGGAGGAATGCGCATTCGGTCCCAACTCACTTGGATGTTTTTAAATATACAAAAATACTTGAAAAATAATTTGTCAAAATATGTCTTCACATTGCGGAGATGCGCCTAATCCACTTTCGAATTGGGTATCTTTACACTGTGTTAATCCATTTGCTCCATGTTGGGAGCGAACATGGTATAAAACATATAACAAATTGTATGAAGAATTTTCTTTCAATCGAGTTTGAGAAAAGTTTACAAAGATTTTAAAATTAGGATATTACTGATTAAGTTTTGAAATTATGAATTATTCGTATAGATGTAATTCTGCGTCGTTTATAGGTCTATTTAGCTTATGTGTATATAATTTAAGGAGTCCTTAAATAAAAAAAAGTCATTTAGAGTACTATTCTATATCAACGATCAATTAAAACCGAATTTTATCTTCAATTATTCTAAGGATACTATTTATTTTACATCCAAGCTCTATTAAAATGTGTCGTCTATAAATTATAAAAGTTCTGAAAAAGTTTACCAAGCCAAGCCGTAACTAATAAAAAGCTTCTTGGCCATATAAGGGGTTCGAGGCATTCGTGACGTGCAAAAGTAAAGAGCTTTCTTAATTACGCTCTTCCGTGATCGCCTGCAATATAAGTGCAGCTTATGAGAGTTAACCTTGCACTGTTATTCTACATTTTTATGTTTTGATAGAGCAGCGCTTTTCAAACTCTGCTAAACTTTCGTGTCGGGATAGTACTCAGAGCATTATTTATCATATTCATATTGTTCGCTGATCAGAGTATTAAATAAGACCCAGTTATTACTTGTGGCCCAGATGGTCGATTAGGTGTTAACCGAAACCTCGGTAAAAAGCATTCTGTCAAAATGTGCTCAGATTGTGGAGATCCATTGAATCCACGTTTTTAAGCGGGTATTGTTAAACATATTACTTTATGAGTATTTGTCAATCAACCCTTAGTAAAAACTGCTTCAATTACAAAATAACAAGTAAAATGTATTACTATGTTGTTATAAAAATGATTCTAGTCAGCCATGGGAATTGTTTCAGAATGCCCATAGACAGATAACTAAATGTGGCAATCTATAGTAGCTTTTAGGATATAATTGTATGTAGTTAAGCAGAAGACATCCAAGCTACATTCTGATCTGAGTAAAACGTGATTGTTAAAACGCGAAAATTGTAAGAAATACATTAAAATTTAGTATGACTTTTATATTATTAGGACTGCGATATGAAATTTAAATACTTATATGGCATATACTTTATCTTTCTTAGTTGCTAGATTATTGAAAAACGTACTATTTTAAAACTTATTGAATGCTTTGTGGGTTGCACGCCTTCTGGTAATTTTTTATTCATATTATATTATTCTTTGCCCATAAACCAAGTATATATTTAGTGTATTTTTTGTTTATACATATAACAGTATACGACGATATTAAAATACTGATGTCTTAAAGAATTTTATGCGATATAATGGAAATTTTCAATTTGTGGCACGGAAGTCTTCTGCTTAACTACATCCAATTGTTACCTGTACGAAGAAGAATCTGCGATAAGAATGCTAGACTCAGAAAGTTATTGCAAGATGGTGGTTATATATAAGTCGTATCACTGATAACCATAATATGATTATAGGTCACAGTGGGTGTTTAGCGCTTTATATATTTAACCCCTTCTTTTTATTGCATGTTGTTTTATATTATATTTTCAATTGATTGTCAATGATATTGCCAGTTTTACAACCTAGATTATTTATTGTAGGCTGTCAATTGTATTGTTCGCGGATTGTATTGGCGACTGTTTATTCACAACTTGTGCATTAGAGATTGGGAACCTTTTTTCACGATAAATATAAATAAAATTTAATTCTAAATAAAGCTGAAAACAAACATTGTTACGTGTGTAAACGGTATGTTAAATAAATTATATTCGTTTAAAAATATGCATATAAATATCAGTTTAGAGCGTAATTTAGTCAATATTCAGAATTTTCAGTTTTAATATTATTAAATAAACTGGACTATTGCACATGCATTGTAAAAATGTACAATCATTGGCGCTTTAATTGATAAATATTTTTTTCACTGAAAGGCAATTTAATAAAAAATAATTAAAATCCTAGTGGGTCTAGTGTGGAATCACTTTGTTGCATGTGAAAGATATGATCGTTGATATATACAGTCCAGAAAGATATTGGTTTTAAAACTCTTTTGTTCTCACAATTTCAAAGATTTTTACAGTACTGGAGTGTTTATCCGTTGTTTGTGAACATTTTTCTACAAAACATAACGATTTGGCAGAGATAAGTTATTATAATATCATTTAGACGACCACTTTTGCGATATGACAATACATTTCCAACAGGATTGAGATCAAGACCTTTCGTTGGTGCCTGCAATATTGTACTAAAATAAAGAATTAGAGAAATTTGGCTTCCGTTGATGCGGCTTCAGTTTTTCAAGCTGCAGCTCTTTTGAAGTAAACTTGCACCATGGAATATTTTAAGCTGAAAATAAAACTGTAAAATATGAAGGACTTCACTATTAACGCAAATTACTGACTGAAAAGTTATTATTTATATGCATAAATTAAATGGGCATGTATAATAATTTAGATATAAAGATTACAAGCTAATATTTGAAATCTGACGATATTTAATACTTTTTATGTGTTTTTGAAACATAACAAAATTATTTAAGGAAAATTGATTCAATGATTTACCAACCCACTTAGATTTAATGTTGAGCAAAGGTGATATAAATTGAAAGTAACCTTTTTCTCTACACATTTTTGCTGGGTATCATTGTCAGCTCGTAAACACGAGGTTGACGCAAGCTTAAACTGTTTTACTATTGTCGACGAGCATATAAGAAAACACACTGCGAAGTATCCGGCATATAGTGTCGGGATTTTAAAACCGCGTGGTACGGGTTCACCCTATCAAACCTCGTCTCATTAAATAGGTACCAAGACTCGGGTAGACACCAAACACTGATCTACAGGTATTGAAGGGAGTGGGGAGCTTCCTGTTTTTAGACGCGTGTAACCTGGCAAAGTGTGTGTAGGTGTTGGCAGTGGCAGCTGAATGTGTTATAAAATATGTATAAGCTTTAATTCATACTTAATATGGATATTTTTTATAAAATCTACGCTCCGAAAATACATCACGAACAATTTTTGTTCAAAGAATAATTATTTGAAAATTTACAACGGTGGATCGATTGTTAGCAATTCACTCAATAAATTGGGTCTAGATAGGCTTGAAAAAAATGTGAATATTTATACCGAATTCGAACTTCAATTCGCAACGCTTATAGTTGTATAGCACTGCGTGGCAAACTGTAAAATTCTATAAATATTGATGTTGAATGTTCAATGCTTAGACATATTATAACTTGGAATGTGTTGTATTTAAAGATATGAACCGTTTATATAATATAGTATGTTGTTCTATTTGGAGAAAGTTCATTTAAGTAATACAAATTGAGAAAATCTCAAATCTCTGATTTTAATTGATAATATAATCTATCAATTAGAAACGTTTAAAAATAATTAAAAAGGCACGTGCCACCATTACTATTATTTTAAAATTGTAGGTAGTTGTATTAGTAAAGTTAGTTAGCTTTAACTAAATGGGAGCTTTTGAATAATATTCTAGGTGGCAGAGTGGTTTTAATAAAAGCTTTTTATAACGCTACTTGTAGAATCGGTATTTTTAATCAACCTCGTGCGTTGTTCAGTCGGGGTAAAAGCTGTCGTTTAAATAATATGTGACCTAAACTATTATACACTTGTTTATTGATGACTTATAAATATATTCTTAAGCTATGAGTATTAATCATTCGGCTATTTATTACCTTTCTTGCCTTTCCATTTTTTCAACCTTTTGATTTGATAAACTTGTTTATTATATTGTCATACAAAGAAAACAGTATAACCTTGTTTATTACTTTATCTGTGACCTTGTTTATCAATACCGTTGCTAGAATATAGCATATGATAAATCCGCTTTTTACGAATTTTAAACTGACAACGCCGGATGTATTATTTATATTTACTGTTTTATATCCACTAAAACTTTTTCATTGGATTCATCTGTAAAGTAGTTTTTTGTATGTAATTTTATTGTAATCTCAGTAAAAAACCAACAATGTAAGTGTTTGTTTATACTATATCCATTAAATAGTAGGAGCAAGATTTTCGGACATAGAATAAAGAAGCATTTATATAAAGATAAACAATATGTAAAGAAGTTCTTTCATTTATCCTACGCGCAGACTACAGACGCTTTGTCGTTCAGCATTCCAGACAAGTTCTCTGTGGTGTATAGATTTCATCAAAACTACGCACACAGCCGCCAGTCAGACTGTGACAGTCAACGAGTGGAATTGGTACCGGTGAATTGTCGGTTGAACGACGAACTTCAGACTTTCTCTGTCTGCGCGTAGTGTTAAATGTTGCCAAACAAAATGTAGGTCTAGATTAGTGGTTCCCAAGTTTTTTGTGCCACGCGCCCCTACTAATAACCCGTGGCCCCCGAAAAATTATTTCTTATAAATGAAATAAATTTAGGGATTGCAAATTTTGAGAAGGTAATAAAATTTGGAATTTTTACATTCGTTCCTAGTGGGTTACGTAAGATGAAACATGGGAATTCGCCCTAAACTCAAATTTAGTTTTGCAATCCCTAGTAGTGAAATTACTTTTTATAGCTTGCACATATAATATTTCCCGTATAGAGCCCCAAATTAATTTTAAGTGGCTCAGCGGTCGCACGAACCTCTGAGGATCGGCACTTTGGAAACCACTAATTTAAATCATTAAATTAAAAGTTGGTAAGCCAGATCTAATGACAAAATATTGACTGAAAACAATATGGTTGTTATTTGTTCCGATCTATAAAACGTTTTCAATTTGCTCGAGCAAAGATTTCAAACTTTCTCTATAAACGGAAATAATTTTACGGTATATTGTTGGTCTAATAACAAAAGTGCTATAATATAATGCCTTGTAGCACGAAATCGTAGCAGGAAACCACATTGCTAGAGCATTGGTGATTAGAGCACAATCTGACCATAATAGAGATCGTGCAGAAATATAGTGAGTGCGGGCATTGAAACATACGAGAAATGAATGCTATCCACAGTAAGATCGAAAGATTCATTAAAAGCTTCGCTGTCTAATCAGACACACGAACAGGCTGCAGGGTAATAGTAGTGGTAAAATGAAAAAAATTCAAATGACCGTTGGTCAGATCATTGACTAATAAACTGCTGGAAGCGCCTTTTCTTATTTACCCTACAACCAAATTACGCAGATCTTGATAAGAAAATCTCAACCTTTTCACGTATTGTACAACAAGACGATTGATGGAGATATTATGGAATTTCTATTTTATAAAACACCAGACAAAAAAAGCTAGTAAAAATTAAACATACATTGCCAAAAGCTTCATAAAAATCACTACTAAAAGAAAAAAAAATAAAAAATAATATTGAAAGTATGATTTTATGCCCTTTATCGACCGCTGATTCTCCAAAGCGTTCATTAAAACAGTGTTTCTCAATGTGCATCCATACAGCCTCCTAGAGGAAGCACAAACTAAAAAATACTTCTTGGGGAGGCATACCAAACTCTAGGGAAGACACAGGCGCAATAGAATTAAAATGAAATAGTGACAAATCGTACTTTCATGAATTAAATTGTATGTGTATGAGCTAAAAAAAGAGAAAAATAAATTATCAATCGAAAATCGGAAACAGGAAAGACACTGAAGTCTTTTTAATTCAAAAGGGGGTCACGATCAAAAATTGATTGAGAGCCGCTGCGTTAAATCATAAAAATACACCAAAGAAATTCCACTAAGCATTCTTGTTACTTGTATTAGTATGTTTAGTAAAATTTTTGATAGAAAACAAAAGTAGGATTAAATGAAGATTACAGTAAGTAGGCAAGGAGAACGTCATAGATAAGTTGTTAACAAAGTAAGTAGATAAATTAGATGAGATGTTTGAAAAATTGATTTAATTTCTCACATCCAAGAATATATCCACTGCTATAATAACAGATGTCACTGTGTTATTAATGCTACCTTACTCCATGCTTAACAAATTACTGGAAATAGAATACAAAAATTAAGAAGTAGAACTTTTAAACTTTCAAATTCAAATACCTCAGTTTGAAATATTGTGGACATAGAATAGACTAATCCTCAGCAAGGGAATTTCTTTTAGAATTTTAAATTATTATGATATAAGAGTAATATGAATCTAATTTCTCATTTCAAGTGTTTATAAAAATTAACACTTTATTATCTGTTGGTACCATAGTACATGCAATATTGATAATTGAGAGACAATGTTTTGTACAAATAAAATGTTTTCGCGGTGGGCTTCCGAAAATTAATGAGTGGTAATTTGGCAATCACTGATTCAATTTATTTATGCAGTTTTAATATATTGTGATAGTTTAAACATTTTGATTTACGTAAGTAAATTTAGACTAAATGCAATAAAATAATTTAGAATTTAAAATCAATTCCCATCAAGCACCATCAGTCAAAAATATTAAACATAATATATATTCATAAATGAGATCGATGTATTTTATATATTACATAACTAATTGCTATTTTGTCCTTGAATATTCGATATTTTTTTCGTAAAATGGAAAAACTATTTCCACGCAAGTAATATTGTAGGAAAATTATGTTATTTAATTTTAGAAAACGAGGTCATACGTGTTAAGTTTTTAAAATTGGCTAGGATAACATACCGTTTATCAAAACAGGCTGGCGCTATCATTATCATTATTAAAAGTTGGCGAAACAATGGGTGTTCGTGACTGATATCGCGAACCGACCCGAACATTGCCGAACTGATTCGATGTCATGATATACCGTGCTCATAAAGATAGTGCCTGATTTGGCTCACACGCCATAGTTTTTAATCACGCAATCAAAGATGATCAGCGCACTGCTCATTCATTCATTACTTTTAGCAACCATACAACGACAGGTTTTATAGAAATTTTAAGCTAAATCTTGACTGAAACTACTAATGTTGCCCTAGCCAAGGGCATACATAAATGAAAGCTGTGGCTGATTTCCTTAAAATAATTATTTTAACCTTCGCGCCAATGGATCACTTTGGTAACAGCGCCAATATGATTAGAATAGATTTGTAGTGGTGAATGTATTATACCATTTTCAGGCTAAATACGCGATTAGATGAAATTTGTATTAGATGAGTATTGTATTCGTATTTATTATGTTTGATATTTTTTTGAGTACATATAATATAAATGGCCAAGATTATATATTCACTGTTGCTTATTTCTGTAAATAATTGAAAAACCATAGGGTAAATATATTTTGTATGGCTTTATAGCTTGAAACATCATTTAGATACTATATCGTCTTGTTACTTTAGGATCACTAGACACTGGAGGTCGAGGCCTTAAATTTTTCTTCTGGATATGAAAATCTATATTATATATGTAATACGCGATACTTATATACACAGTTGGTTGCATTAAAACATATACTTTATATCACTCTTACCTCTTAATTATGAGTTGCTTATCAAGCTGAATAAAACACAAAATTTATGGTAGACGCTATTTGAAATATCAAACATATAATTACATAATTAAACCCAAATTTTATAGATATTTATATCATATTAATAGTATAACAACACATATTAGTTTACATGTGTCAATAATAGAATAAAGACGTTAGGGTGCGCTTTGCTTTTGGGGAATGCGGGTTTGATTTCTACATCTGCTGGATTTTAAAAAAATCCAAAAATGCATGGCTGAATTCAGCTTAAGCTCAATTAGCTATCAACCAATTCTTGGGGAAAATAATCTATCAAGACATGTCCTCATCATATGATCCGTATACCCCACTTCCGGAAAGGACAGGATATATAAAAAAAAAAACACTAGACAATATGTACTTAAAAATATGAAAATTGACATTTATCTTTGAATTAAAATTTAAAATTAGCTCATAGAAAATTGCAGTGATTTAAATACAATAAAAATATGGTGAGCTTTTTATTAACTGTTTCTCAAAAAAATTATTAGCTGCCAAAATCAAAAGCTTAGAAGAAAGTATCAAACACCTTAAAAAATCTTATGTTATCTGGCAATACGGTGTGTTATAAGCGCCTATAGGAGCAGAAGTAGATAATTTTTAGCGTCCTTCTTGTGCTACGCGGTGTAGCCACGTAGAAGTATTAGAGATATAAGACGGTGTGAGTACTTCGTGCATGTGAAATTTTGTTTGATATTATACCGCAGCTATCCTTTAATTATAATTAGATATTGAAATTTTAATTTACACCAACGAAAATTAACTTATTATTCACCGTCCCCTTTTCGAAGAAAACTTTCTCCAATCCGCACAATCTTTATCCTATTTTTTTTTTAATTTACCTTATTTACACATTTCTGTCGATGCGCACAGAACTTGTTCCATAATAATAAGTTAAAAGTGCGCTTATTTACGACCTGTCGACTTGAAAGCTGATCGGTTGTAATTTGAATTATATAATGTAATTCCAGAATAAAAACGCGTGGAAAGATTATTGATTTTTTTTTTTGTTTCAGAATATTTTAATGTCGCTATAAAGAGTACTGGTGCCAGAAATTTAAACATAAGAGACAAAGATTAATTAAAGATTTTTACATTGGACATGTCATGCTACACTAAAAAAAGAAAATAGAAAAAATACAAAATTTTTAGAAGAAGGAATTTTTATGACAATTTATAAATACACACTTTGATAAAATATATCTGTATAGTCAATCGGAACAACGCTTAAAATCCGTTTTTTATTAATTTTTATCCGTTTAAGAACTAAATTTTCTACTTGTTTATATTGTAAAAGTAGAGTTTATGTCAATAGAATATCGACTGTAGAAAGGAAAAGCACGTAAGCCTCAATTGAAAAAAGCTTCATTTCGATAATCACAATATAAACACGTTCTGGAATACCAAATACCAAATAAGTATACAAATTTAGGGGGGGGGGGGAGGTGATGTGAAATTCGCGACCAAGAAAAACATCTTCAACAATATCAATTTTATTGGTTTCTTATAAATAACTTATTATATTAATATAAGATTGGGTAAATAAAACACCAGTTTTAGTCTTCACGCAGTTGAAGATTGTGCCGGTGTAATATTTTGACTTAAGCTCAAAATCATTGAATACACGTTTTCTGTGCCTCCTGTAAAATTTGTTGCGTGTGGGTTACGTTCTTTTTCCTTTCCACAATCGATATTTATTTAATGTATCCTCTGTCTACTTATAACCTAGAAATGATTAATAAACAACATTTTAAAAATATAAAAATATACCACAGTCACGCAGCTTGTATCATTAAAGCACCTTCAAGGTCTTATCTATTGTATTCTACTATAAAATATTTATCAATTACATAAAAAAACCAAAATCTATTGTTTTTATTACCATACAGTTCACAGTATTAGCATGCTATTTGTTTGATTGATAGACAACATGATTTATATTCATTTATATAATTTTTAAAAATATCTACCAATTATATTTACAATGTATACCACACCACAAACTATTTTCTGTGTGCATTTGGATGACATGATAATAAATATTTCTTCACACTGTATAAACTATGCAACTATTTGGAAATCATGATAAAGGTAATTTGCTGCATCAGGCGATAAATCGAAATGAATAAGATTTGCATATTGAAGAAACTAGGGCTATTGCAAAGATTATTAATGTGTAAAGTGTAAATTAGAACCAAACATTGTATTGTATTATAGGATAAATTATTGATGTATTGTAGTTTCGTGTTTAAATCAGAGTAAAGAAGGTTTTGCTAGATTTCTATTCAAAGTCTTGAAGTGCATACTATAAAATTACGCCACACTAAAATATAGTTGATACCTATTATAGATGTAATATACAGTATATAGTATAGTTATTTAGTTACAATACTGTACTGTACTAACAGGTAGATAGAACAAATCAATTAGTGTAATTTAAGATGCACACTAATTCGTCACGCAGTGGCTTAAGTATCACAAAAACTACCAATGTACACTAAAATATTTTTTCCAATTTCTACTAATGATGAGCAGAACACAGTTGGTGCCAAAATATTGGTGGATATTTGGTGTACGGGACATAGCCGAAGCGACTGTCTAGATCTGAACACTGAAAATAAATTTTCAAAATGGATATGATAGTAATATTTCTTTTTTAATTAACATAATACCTAAAACTAGAATTTCCATGACAAAAAATATTGTATATTTTTTATATCTGCGCGTTTGCGTAATCTTTATTACCAAGCTGCTAATACAATACAATACAATGTTTGTATGGCAAAATCGATTGTAGTAAAACAAGGTATGAATATAGTATGAACTATTATGATATACTTGTCTAGGATAAAAAAACATTTTTTATATTTCATTAATGTCCTCATGTAACTTTCTTGAAGTGACTTCGTAACTTAATGCATGCATCGCAGCTATTCGTTTTCGAAAGTTGTATGATATGCGTTTTGTGTTTAGCACTTTGTTAGTCATGCAACGTCGGGGTAAACGTAACAAAAGCTGAAAAAGTTACATTATATAATATACTTATTATTAGTTATTTTACTCTAAATATCACCATATATGTCGGTACACATTACTGGATTTCAACATTTCAATAGTCACATGGTAAATGAAGAATATTTTATGATTGAATGATGTATGCGAATGTTATTATTTATATTTTATAAAAAAATCCATTTCATAACTTTATGGCACAAGACATGGCGTGACTATTTTATAATAACTACAGCATGTCTCTTTTCTACTCACTATACTCATCGACCCACACATGTTATAATAATACGTAGGATAAATTATTGTTCTTTATAAGGTAGAGATGTATTTTTTAAGCCATTTTAATATGAATATTTAAATCTATAAAAGCCTACAAGTAAAGTCGTTAATATTTCATCTTTCGCAGAATCTTTTTCTTTTTTAAAGTTTCATTTTTTTTTTTGCAATATAATACAAGTCATATTTAATGTGAAACCCGATAACTCAATTTTAATATATTGTGTCTTTCTTGAAATAAAAGAAAAGCTTAAATGGAAACTGTTAAATATTTTACTTTTAAATATTATAGTTAGCTTAATGCTTGTTGTTATGAATATAATTTATGCCATATTTGCTCTGAAAGTGGAGCATATGATCTACACATAATGGAGATATCCATTCCGAAAGTGGAGTTTATGGATCTTCGCAATGTGAAAACGTGTCTTGACAGACTATTTTTCACGAGAATTTATTGTCAAGCAATTGTTCAATTCAATAAACATCCATTACTGCATTTTTGGATTTTAAAAAATCCGACAGATTTGAGAATTGAACCCGGATTTGTCTTGTGTATTCTAAATTCTACGCTACCGAGGAGATATTTATAATGTCATATTTTATTTTAAATAATTTATACTAATAATAATTCCCAGCTGTATTAAAATCAATTGATGATAAATTTTATTTTATTTTGTATCATTCTATACAGTGTGAATTTTATTTAATACTTTTCAGCTTAACCCTTTTTACGTACATGTACATCCGTGTGCCTTTTCACCTTATTTGAAAAGCCATTCTGTTATTTAATAATACTATGTTATTATTTACTGTAATATAAATACTAAATGATCTGTTGATGATTTTTAGAAGTCATTATACTTTAATATCATACATTTTTACGCTAAAATAAATTCGTAAACATCACGAAAGAAATAAGAAAAATAACTCCCTTATATTCTTCTTGTAGTTATTATGATTTGTACAGAAACGAAAAATTGCTTATATTGCTATTCACAAAAACGAATAAAATATCAGATGAATCAGTCTTATGAGTTCAAATTGTTCTTAAGTGCTCCTTTGATTCCAAAATGAGAGCGGCCACATGTGGTAATGTTATATACATTCATATCAATTTGGAATAACTTTTCAGTTTATTAGTTTTCGTTATGTGGAAAAAGAAGAGCATTGTTGACAAATCGGCATATCCAATTCGATTGATTTTATAATCTTAGTTGAATTGATAGATGTAAAAGAATTTAGTGTTTTAAACATGTGTATATAACAATAACTCACTAATGAAGGGGTTAACAAATTCAAATATTAATTATCGTTCTCTGTGACGACACGAAGATGTATTTGCATAATTATGTATTTTATAAAGATAAATCGAAGAATTTATATTCTATAAATACATATAAATAGAATATCAGTGGGTTGATTTTCTTCAGGCTTTTAGTTCAGTGGTGGTACATGTGATAAATTAGAAGGTTTTCTAAAAAGCGCAGTGCAGTGAAACGGCACGCTAGTCTATTTTGATAAATTTGCTTTTAACAAACAAAATTCGTTGGCAATATTTTCGCAATTATCGTGTTCTTTATAATTCAAAAGCAGGTTCAAACATTTCTCAAAGAAGTTTTAATAATAAATATGTCTTGTTTTTTGACAGTACCAAGTCTTAATGACTAATGAGTTATTTTCTTAGTGTCACGTTTTGAACAATCTTTTATAAACATCTCCACTCCAAGGCGTGTACATTATATGAATCGTAACAATATTATCAATATGTAATTTTACAGTTTTTTTCCCAAAAGAATCAGTTGTCAGTCATTCTATCAAATCATCGATCATCCTTATAGCCTGCATCTAAATAAATACAATATCAGGAATATATTAATCACGAAGGTGACGAAGCAATTCGCGTAGTCAAATTTTTTTTTAACGAGTCAGTTAGCCAGCCCACGTGTAGTTTTGAAGGGTATGTATTTTATTATTTTTATATTTAATAATTACATAACACTTAAAATATAAATTTGACATAAATACTAATAAATGTAATGATAAACAAAATTTAAAAACACTTGTAACTGATATTTATTGTATAATATATAATATAACGTCTAAATTTTTATTTGAGAGAGATTTTTAACTTAATAATACAAAAACTGCTCAATTATATTAATTCAAGTTAATATTTTTTTTCGACAGCTTTAACACTATACATATCAATAAAAATTTCATTGTACTGTAATTTTAGTAATGATTTCATAATCAATATAAACGAACAATAACAGTTGAACAATATGGTTGAAAAAAAAACAATAAAGTTGAAAAAACCTAATACCAATAACAAATCAATAATTTTCTAGCATTAAATCAATTCTTTATCATAATATTTATAAATAGGTGCTTGGGTTTATGTGAAGACCTTTTCTCAATCTAACCCGAAATTTGCCGTGTTTTCTACACGCCCCGAGTATTTTCATTGGGGATCAATCGACGCAGTAATAAAATGAATTACACTCCTGGGAAGCCAAATCGTCCATTCATTGCTATGATAATCCTTTATTGGGGTATTTCTTGCCGCTGAGAAGTAATAATAAGCAACATCTTCCTTTTTTGGCCTCGAAGGGTTTGAATTTTTATTAATCATTGAATTTTGATACAATCAATAAATATATTATTTATGATCGTAAATATATATAAATTATTTTCTTGTTGACGATACTAATCGATTATAATAAAGAGTTTAAGGCTTATTTTAAGCGACAGAAAGTATGATAAATAGCTTAAATTATAAAATATGCTACTGAGAGATAGTTTCTCAACCTTTATCAAAGTATATGACCTGAATTTTATTTTTCAGTTTATTTTTATAATATATTATAAAAATTAATTATGTCTTGGGGTTGAGATGGTAAAATAACGATTTGCGTAGATGAAAATGGCTGAGGTAAAATTAACGAAGCCTTTTTATATTTATCAGTCTAAAATCTTGTAAAAATTGCGCCATTTCTTGTATTTAGTACGTGGCTTAAATGAAATTTCAAACGTATAAAAAAAGAAACAATTATTATAATTACACGATATGACACTTATTATAATGCACTACTCTTGTTTTCTATTTAGTATTTGCAAATATTACTTATATCTAGTATTAAGTAAAAAATAAACATCAGTTACACAATCATATCATATTGATACAAAGAAAATCGAAAAGTAGTATCACTGCAATATACGGATGAATTTAAAAAGCTTTGACTCGAGGTTTACGTATAAAATATGTAGGTATATTTAAAACAAAAAGTTTGATTTTGAAAACTTTGCAAATAATTTTGTTCAAATTATGTGCCTACTTATGGGTTCGTGCAGTAGGCATGATTGTTGCCTCCGATGCAAAATGATGTTTAATAATCAGGCCAACACTTTATTGAATTTTAAACGCAGGAAACTTTACGCTCTATAAAATTAATTACATCAATTAATTTCGATCTAATATCAATGGTGGCTTATAACGCAAACTATTAATTTTCAATTTTTTTTTTGCTTAATATTAATATGAATTATATTAGAACATTGGACGATTTTTGCTATAGCTCCCATATCGAATTAATTCGAATAGAGCTTTAAATTTCATACCCGTCAGCTTTATTATTGTTTTATCGAATCCGTGTCAAAGGTAGAGGATATGGCATAAAAACTTATATTGATAACGTTTTTAGGGAATTGGCTGTCAGCCAATTAGTCAACTAGTTTTTTCGTCGGTGGCTGATAGATTGACGTTCCCGTTTCGAATCCAGAGGTTGCTGGTTTGATTCCCACAACTTCTGAGTTTAAAAAATCAAAGACGCAAGACTGCTTGCTCAATAGGTTGGACTATTGGTAAACAACTAATTTTCCTATATAAAGTCAGATATATATACTCCATCTCTGGGATGGGTATCTCTTGATACCTTGTAAATTCAGATGCTCCGACTTCATACATTTGTATAGTATATTGTACAGTCGAACTATTGTGTCAAAAGCACGGTGGTATGACTTCGTTTGAAACGAGAAGATAGGAAAACGGACCATGCGGCCACGTATCACTGATAAAGTGAAGCTGCGAGGATGGACCAGGCTCGGCCACATATTGCAGATGGATCAAAAGAGCTTGAACCTGACCTACCTATTTTTTAAGGCGACCGGTTGTCGGGGTGTCAGAAAGCCGTTGAATATTACCTGTATAGTGTATTTGGCGGAGTTACAGGATTCAGGTATGACCTGGGAGGACGCAAAAATACTGGCGGGTGACAGGGATTTTTGGAGGCGGCACGTGGTCAATATGCTCCACTTATTGAGGAGATATGGAAGAAGAGAAAATAAGTATTCTGTCAAAATTGTAATATAAGACAAATAACATTGAAAATTTTAGTCGTAATTACATTATTTTGGATATCATCCCACGTAAATATTTAATTTTGAACAAAACAAATTTTAGTAGTTCAATTAATTGATAGTTCTTCTACTAGTATACAAGAATAGTTTTGTCGTTCCGAACATGCTGAAAGTTGGAATCATCATTTTTTATATGATTATTATAATAATTTAAATCAAAAGTAAATTAAAAAATATCTTACCGTGTGTAAAAGTTATGTACTAGTTAGAATGTTAATATAGAAGTATTATTTTTTTAAATAGAGTTATCTATATCTAGTGATGTGCAACGTTAGTGATAGATCACTGTTTCTCAACATGGGTCAAAATTACAATATACATTTCGTGAGCTGAAAAAACAAGAAATTATAATATTGTGAAGAAAGTCACATTCAGTTTAAAGATTTAACTGATAGTGGGCAACAAGCCAAAAAGGCTGAGAAACACTGATTTTCATGAATTGCGTATTACCACTGGCAATGATACCGGTGGATACATTAATAATATACTATATTTCCATGAAATACACCTGTATTTATTGAAATTTACATATCAGATATAGGGCAGACACTTTCTTAGAAATTGATAAATTTTCCAAGGCTAGCATACTGTCATATTTAAACATTCAGAGATAGAATAAACATTTCCATGATTTTGAATTAAGCAATGATTGATGGATATTCAACGATTGCACTACCGACTTCCCACCTCATCATCCCACTCCACTTGATTGTAATAATTGATCTTACTGAATAAAACAGTGGCACGTATCTGTCTGCCATAGTAATCTGTCAACGTATCTTTGGTGGGGAGGCATACATGGCCTGAATTATGTTTCGACAAAGACATTTCATAGAGCTTATCTACATCTAGTATTGGCTTAAAATAAATGATCATACATGTAACAATTTTACTAAAAAAATCGTCGCCTTCAAGGGAAAACTTACCAAATCCATTTCTTGTCAAAAGTATACTGGTCTTGTTTAGAGCTTTATCTAAAAATCACCAACTAGCCGATGTCATAAATAAAAAAAAATTGGTTCGTGATTTTTCCTTTGGCGTTGAAGAAATGAAGTTTTCATGGTACAACTCGTAAAATGGACACAATTTTTCCCATTAAAGATTCTAAAACTTCAATATAATTGTATTATTCCAAAAAATAATTTTAATAGATTTCTGGCTTAATTTTTTAAACACGTCTGTGAGATTTGAAACCGTTATCTTTACTACTGAAAAATAATGAATCCATATTAATGATTAATATGAATTAGTAATTCATCGGTAGTTCAATAATACTTTGATGAAAACTTTGCAAAGTGACCTCTCTATTCAAATAAGTATAGCTGGAGCAACCTTCAATTCCGTGCAAAATACGTGGAACTGTTAAGCTGCATAAGCTGAAAACCAAATACAGACTATTTAAAGCATGTATTCTGTCAATACTGCTCTACGGCTATGAAACGTGGTACTCAAAAATGACCCAAATCAACTGTATTCTAAGTTTTAGCAATAAATGCCTGAGACAGTTACTGCGAATACGGTGGCACGTCATCGTTTGTAAGGAAGAGATAAGAGAACGGACCATGCAGCCACCAATTACAGACAAAATGAATCTGCAATGCGATGATAGATCTATGTCAGCCACGTATTGAGGATGCAATCAATAGAGTCTTAACCTGACCTGACTATTCTTTGAGCTGACCGCTTCTCAGCATCCTAGAAGGCCGGTAAATACTATTTCGGTAGAGTTATAAGATGCAAGTATGACATAGGATAACGCAAGAATACCAGCGAGCAGCAGAGATTAGAGACAGTATGTGTATGATCAAATATCGGTAAAACTATCTAAATGAGCCTGAAAAAAGAGAAAATGTAAAAATGTGAATGATGTTTATCATAAAAAAATTGCCATATAATTACAAATGTGTAAGAAACCTCTCAGAGAAATATATTTATTTATTCTATTAAACGACGCGAAGTAGTATCGAACGCTTTAGTATAATGTAATGGAATCGCTGTGAGGATGATGCATAAATTATCAGTATAACTTTTTTATAGGTTTTACTGCTCTTCGTACAGCGATAATCCTACCAAGTTTAGCGCCTATTCGTCAAACGTTGCTTACCTGGTTTAATGCTTTCGTATCACGCTCTATCTTTTATCACGAATAATGTGACCAGGAATTAGTTACATTATTTAATAAATAAAAATATTTTTTATATACTACCAAAATGACCGATAGTAAAAAATGGTACTTTTATGTTATCAGGGGGCATTATAGATAAAAAATAAATTTCTTTATTCCGTCGTGTCTTGTACCGTAAAGAAGCCTTTATTTAAGAAGATAAAGATGCCTTGACAGTCAAAACGCTCTGTCATGGATGAAAGTTTTAATAACGCAAAAATGAACTTACAAAAACATACACCATGGATAAAAAAATAATTTAGTAAGTAATAGTACAGGCAAAGTTGTGATGTTAAGTTTTGTGAGATTTTGAGACAGTTTGATTGTAATATTACGATCAAATATTTTAAGTCAATATTTTGTACCCATTTGTGTAAATTGTATTTCTTTTAGTCAGTGTTTGTATCTACTTCAAACAGTTATGAAATCGTATAACATAAAGTAATTAATTATAAGGTTTGATGGAGGTTAATTATTAGATTTTTTGAAGGTGACCTACATATGTCACAATATGAATTGTTGAAAATCGTTTTTTGGAGGAAAAAAATAAGATGAACGTTTAAATTTTTATACCCTCCATCAATTCATTTCAACTTCCGAAATAATAAACTGTATAATCCCAGTGGATAACCTGTTTAGTTCATTCCAGTAATACTTATACTTTCGATTGATAATTCCTGATGAATATATAAAATATATGAATAATAATTTTTTTTAAATTTTTAATTTAACATATTTTTTTTGTTGTTGTTTTATTTTAGTTGTTTTATACATATCTTGTTCCTGTTAACAAGGTTTGCATGGCAAGTAATGGTATATATTTAAGTTTAAAAAAGTAATTGCGGATTTTCAATGGAATTCAAAATTTCCATTTAAAAATCGTCTTGAAACTCTATTAGAAAATGTATTAGTGATCTTACAGACATCCTTCAAGAAATTTGGTAAAAGTAACACCCAAAATATCAAGATTTTATTGTTGAAAGTTTTATCTTTTTTACTCAAAATTTTGTGTGATGGTAAATTTATTTATGTGTGTTTTTATTCATTACTTGGAAATTGATCGCTTTTATCAAACTTTTACGGCGTAGACAGGGCATAATTTAGTTTCTATATCAGAGATAATTCTCCGATTATCAATAGTATAAATCTCGTGAATCTAAATATTGATTTTAATTTCCCGACAAATATAAAAGTTTGATAATAAGATGTCCAGTATTCGGAAGGAAAATTGATAGTATTGTTTGACATTTTATAAAAATTACAAAATAATGGTCACAGGATAATAATTCGCTCATATAGCCGGCCGACTGTTCTTTCTTTTGTCAGAAACTTACGAAGTGTATAATAAATAATATGGAATGCCTGACTAAACGGTTTCCTCATATATTTATGAAAATGCGAAAAGCCACTAAATATTTGGCTCAGAATCAGAAGTAGTTTACAAGTTTACATGATTAGTCCACATAATATGATTACATTCGACACACTATATATTTTTATTGCTTTCAAAGCATAAATTGTTCTACTTAATAATTGTATTATCGATTTAAAGATGAAATTAAAATCGTACCACGGTATTGTTTTTAATCTTTATAACAATAGAAGATCAATAATTGACACTAATATAAGCCGATATTAAATAGTATTTTTTTTCTTAGAATAATTTATCATATGTTTTATATCCAATTATAATAATTTATCTAGCGAATGTTGGATAATTTGA
>JAGVSQ010002435.1:0-17005 GCA_022683975.1 Rhyacophila evoluta | reverse complement strand
GAAAGTAAGCATTTGGATCTACGCAGTGTTATGACGTTCACTCTTATGGATAATCCGTTTTGTACTCGAATGAATGCCAGGAGACGAAATTTCATTAAAAAGTTCGCACGCGAGAACGCAACCGTTTGTGAAGCTTCTGGGCTTAAAATGTTTGTTGTAAATCTTAAATAATTGACAATGAGAAAGCTTTTGATAATTCAAAGTAGGATTTGAAAATCATTTATGTGACTTGCGAGAATCGATAAACAATACTTTTGCAATGTAATAAAAATATACACATTTAATTTATTACTTATTTGAAACAGTCTTTACTGTTTTGAAATTGAAACCTTATTTTTTATCTTTATAAAATATTTTGTTTTTGCACGTAAGAATCTTATATAACGATGTGAACCATATTTTTTTCTACTAAAACGTGGCAATTTATTTGCAAAGCTATGTATTATATTTTTTCATGAATTATCATTTACGAATCGTACAGAGTATCAATTAATGTTTGTAATTTTATGATTTATGTTTAAAAATGTATATGTTAGATTATGTCTTCGTTTAAGTATAAATAGGGTTAATCGCCAAACTCATTGAGAATTGTTATCCTGCATATTTGTCTCCTTTTGCCTCTATTTTAAATATTGTTCTTTTATATCTTTTCAAATTACACCAGGAGTGTTTAACTCTATTGAATACATCTTTTGAATGGCACTCAACAGTTTTTCAGGATGCTGGTATTTTGTTAGTCTAGAGAAGGATTTAATAGATCGAGCTTCTGTAAAAACATCCGCAAAACATATGTCAAAACAGTTTTTTCTGTTTCAATGAATTACATGGTATATTTTATAACCTCAAAACCACCTCTTTTCGAATATCTAATGCAGAGATTCCCAAAATGTGTGCCGTGAAATTTTGTGAGAGCATGATGTTCTGGAAAGCAGCTTAACATTAAGTAGCGCGATAGCTAAAAAATGACAAACCATAATTTTCTGGATGTAAATAAAAAAATTAGCATCGTGAGTTTTTAGGGCACTGTAAGAGAATCTCAATTCGAAAATGGTACCGGGACCTGAACAAGTTTGGGAGGCACTAATCTAACGTGAACTTTTATATTCAAATGCGCATTAAAAATGTTGATATTTATGCAACTCATAATATTTTATTACAACTTATAATACATGTTGTAACATTACAAATTATAAGTTTAATACGTTAAAAACACGATATATTATACATATAGCTATCACGAAAATATTAAAAACATAATAAAATATTTAAAAAAAAGAATAAACAAAGAATTACAACAAATATATATATACAGAAGGAAATTGAGAGTGTCTACCAAGTAAGTTAGGCAGATCCTATTCTTATAATGTATATAATAGCATTCATCTAAGCTTGCTTTCATCTAGGCGGAAGATATCAATATCCGAGGCAATCTCGTTAAACATCACCATTGCTCTCCGCATTGGCATGACTACTGGCAGGATAGTCCTGCATTTAAGAATAAAAAACAGCTGATGTTCTCGATTTCTTCGGTAGTTATCAGGAGCATACAGATCAATATAAGCCAGAGCGATAATATCCAGCCATGAGCGATTCACAACTGTGCCTATTAATTAATTGAGGTGAGATACAATTTTATCAGTATAATTATTTTGCGTGATAATTTCTCCTAGACTATATAATACTGCACGAAACGTGCCATACCAATGATATTTCGGCAAATTGTCAAGTGATTTATTATCAAAATTTGCAAACAACCAATAAGAGAATCCGTTCAATTGTAGGTATAAATCATGCAAAATTTAACAGACGAAATTATTCAAGTGCGGCATGTTTTGAGAATGATAAGAGATATTAGGTTTTGCTTATGGCAACATTGAATATAATTGAATTAACTTCAGTTGTATCAATTTGTAAAGAAGACAATATAGTATTTATTAGTATTGTTATAGAATGATAAAAACTTGTATCTTATTATATGACCTATATCGCTAAAACCACATTTGTTATAATCGATATAATTTTAAGAAATATTCAATGATGAATGAGAATTCAAGGAAGGGCTGGCTGGTGATGGTCCTATCACTATATACGTCATCATTAACGAGAAGTCAGTCATTTAAAAATACAACAGTATATAATTAATATTTTCGACTGGTGCTGCTTGATTAAAATTGATTTCAAAGTCTAAATTATTTAAAACTGGTAAACTTTTATAAGTGAAGTCACTGTTAGCGACCCGGGTGTTACCTTTCGGCATCTTCAGGCTACATTATATGTGGGCAGTGAGTGATACATAGTATGTTATATGTTCGATTTAAATAATTGGGAATTTATTAACAGTATATAGCGACAAACACACGTTGTCAATACGTATCATACATTGATTTGTTAAACTGTTCTGGAGGACTAAAGAACTTTATCAAAACTTACTGCATATTGGGAAATCAATGAAAATTAAATACGCTTTGGAGTGAAATAGTGTTTATTTTCATTTCAAAAGAGTGTATTTAATTTTCACTATTTTCCCAATATGCAGTAATTTTTTTATGACGTTTTTTAGTTCTCCTGAACAATTTAACAAATGAATGAAATGCGTTAACTTATACCCACCGATAGTGTGAATTATGTATTCAGATATTATTATCATATTATTTAAATATAAAAATGCAGGACTGGATGCCCATTGGGTTGAGCAATTGTCTGACAAACAATTCTTATGAAAGATAATCTGTCAAAACGTCTTCACATTGTGTAAATTCATAAACTCTACTTTGGGAACGAACATGGTATTATATATATATAAATATTAAATAATAGCCCCAATTTGTTCGAAACGCAGTGATAAATGGATTTAATCGTTTTAAAAAGTTTAGTTAGAGCCAAATCTTTACAAAAATAAATAAGCTTTAGATATGTATTTAGATGTGCCACACAATTCATACCAAATAGTCAATAAATGTCAACATCGATTGTCATTGACTTTACTTGATTATCTTATCAATCAATATTCATAAAAAAATAATACGATAAGATAATTTAAGTTCCGCGTGCTTCGCATAGTTTGTAGTAGACTTGTTTGCCATTTTTTTCCAATAAGTCTCAAAAAACCATCTTAAAAATTTTAATATTTTCAGCATGTGAAAAATAAATAAATACTTTCAAAAATTCACAGTATAATATTAAATTAAAAAAAGAAGTATATTGTAGGTAAAATCATTTTCTTTAAAAAAAGTATCGTACAGAGTTTGGTTTCTGTTTGTTGCGTGTATGAATCCTTTTAAAATTAAAAATATGATTTTGTTTGGAATTGAGATAAAAGGTAAATTAATTTAAAAACAATACCTTCATCAAACATGATGTGTATAACACATATTAAACAAAGTATTTCAGAAAATGTATTACAAATGAGTTTGGTTATGAAATTAAGAGCCGCAAAGATTAAAATAATAATTGATGAAATATATTATTTTAGGATAAATACAGTGGTCATATTTTTCTAGACTTCAAAGAAACAAAAAAATATTTCCATTTATTATCGAAGTTCCTTTATACTATTGATCTGAAAAAAAACTGTTATTTTCAAGAGATTTTTAAAGAACCTTCCGATATCAGAGTCTTATATTACCTAAATTATTAAGCAGCGTAACGTTACAAAGAAATAAATTAAGTGTTATATTTCTTGAGAGAAGTTAACAATGGAATATCCTCTTGTATAATGTGATTAAAATTGATCAAAGTGCTTGAAAAACGAAAACGACAAAAATCTTATGATTTAATTGAGCACAGGAAGGAGAAAAGATATTAATATATAGGTCAAACTCGTTATAACGAAACTCGTGGGATGAAATTTTTTGTTACGTTATACAGAAATTTCGTTATACTGATTATAGGATAAGTATTATTGCATATTTTATTGATGTTTGTTTGGGACAGCAAAGAATATTCGTTACACTAGAAATTTCGTTACTTCCTCATTCTTTATAAAGAGATTTGACATAATAAATATTCACCTGCTGTAGTATTCCAATGTTTTCATAAAAATATATATATTTTATAGATATATGAAATATACTGAGTTGAAAATATGCATAGTAAAAATTTATATAATATTTGGAAAAATGAAACCAGGTCAATAAATACATTCCAAAGATAAAAGTAATACAGTGTATGTCTCAATTATTTAGTGTGGATTATTTGGTTGACGGATATTGAAATAAAATTTATTGTAACTTATTGAACTGTAGGATTTTTTTACCATTCAAAAATAATTTTATTTCTCCTTTAAGTACATAAATACATATTTGCAAAAGTATGTAAACAGTAAATTCATTACGGATAAGAATGCTTTGTAATGAAGAAAAGGAACTGTTGTCGGGAAAGCTAAAAAATCGGGAGTGCCTAAAACTTGAAAGAAGATTTTTTTAAGTAGAACAATTTGGATTGGCTAGGCTACAACAGGCCACAACTGACGACATGCAATATTTTTTCTGCAATGATATATTATCCTGATTTCATATATTTACCATTATTCGGAGTTTTTTGATTATCTGGGCCTCTGTGCCCCAGCACCAGTAAAAATAATCGTGAGTTTTTTATATATATAATTACATATCGACTGTCGAAAATAGAAAGAACACAACTCACGCAAAAAAAATTACAGTAGGGACATAACAGGCTTATTTAATGGTTTTGAGTCAAAGTCAAAACATTAAATAGATACAGATTTTGAGTACATAAAAACGAAAACTAATGTTTAATTTACTTAATTTGAAATAAATTTAATAAGTTCTATGAGAACATCCAATAGAATAAATGTGTAAGCCCTTTTTCCTGATCGCAAAATACATTAAAATGTACATTTAGGCACTAATTTGATATATTCAGTTTACATCATTTTGATAGAATGCGTATTAAGTTGTATACGTTGTGATTATTGAATAAAGGTATTTTAAATAAATAGAAGTTACATCCTTTTGCTTTTCTATAGTCAATAATGTTTGATATATATTATTAACTCTGATTTCTTTAAAAAAAATCATATATTATCATGACGCGAGTTTTACGATAGATAAAGTCTCTGAAAATATGTTTTTCTGCTCTTGTAGATTTAAAGCTTTTAGTTTAGTATAGTATTTAAAAATGTGTTGACTAATTTCAAACGACGTTAAGTCCACCGAAAATTAAACTGAGAAAAATGCAGTTGCATCATATTTTGTAAAAAAATTGAGTGCGAGGCTTGAGATTTTCAGTTCAGAGAACAGTCTTCATTTTAATTATTTGATAAAATAATAGTATACTTAACGAAAGTGTATTTATATTAAATAAAAGTTTTTAAAAACAACGTTTTTAAAATACACTATGATTTTCAAGTTCTTTTACTGAATTCAAAGGAGCATAATGCTCACATTATCTAAGTTGTACCAAAAATAATAAAGTTTTTGTTTATGCTCTTTTCATATTGTAATATATTTGATAAAATTTAGTTCAATCACTGTAATGTTTAGACGTCATACTTTGGGAAAAGAATTAAGATTCAAGATGATGGATGGCTGAAAAATGAAGGATGTGGAGTTATTTTTTATACAAGCTTGTTTAGTAAAAATATAAAAAATATCCATGTAAGTGCTTACTCGTGTAAAAAAACCAATTTGATTTCGAAAAAAATATTTTTATCTTTTATTTTGGCAAATAATATTCTTCGTTTAATTAACTGCCTAGTTGTTGGAGTGGTGGTATTTCAGATCTTTAGATTATCAGATTTTATTATAGGAACTATCAAGCAAGAAAAAAATCTATCAGAGAAACCTTTAACCGATGAGCTATTCCCAAGATTTCCCGTATTTTTCATTACCGTTGTTTTTTTCGGAAAATCAAAGAATTTTGATTGAACTGCCGAGAATAATGGAAAAGAAAGTAGACTAAGTATACGGTAATTTTGTACATTTTACGCTTTTTTGCTCGTCAAATTTGAGTTGTTTAATAT
Organism: Rhyacophila evoluta; assembly: GCA_022683975.1. Taxonomy (NCBI): domain Eukaryota; kingdom Metazoa; phylum Arthropoda; class Insecta; order Trichoptera; family Rhyacophilidae; genus Rhyacophila; species Rhyacophila evoluta. Next base: position 11,022 of record JAGVSQ010002435.1, on the reverse strand, counting down.
TGTTGTCTTGCTTAATAACTGCGTAATGTAATTTATTGAACATTATTCTAAATTTCTCGTTTGTTTTTTTGCTCCCATTTATTAAATTAATAAATTATATATGATATGGTTTTACATTTTCCCTTTCCCGGAAACATACTATATCCAGGAATTATAACCCTCTAAGTTTTAATTGAATAAGTATTTAAATATCGAATTTCGTCTAATAAATACTTTCACAGCAAACTTTTTATCTAATTTTTGCTCGTATTATGAAATATCTTGCAATAATGATAAAACAAGTTAAACCAGTGGGATGATTTAATTTTGGGCTGGCTTAGCTCAGAACTCGCTTCAATCTGTTTTATTTCTAATTTATTAGTATTTTGAGTAAATTTTGAATGATTATTCTCTTTATATGGATTGTAGGGGTCTCCCGGTAGCACAGAGGTTAGCGTGCGCACCCAGCGATCCAGGGAATGCCTGTTCGATTTCCATGTCTATCGGATTTAAAAAAATAAAAAATGCAGGATTGGATGCCCATTGGGTTGAGCAATTGTCTGACAAACAGTCCTCGTTAAAAGTAGTCTGTCAAGAGGTCTTCATACTTTGTAGATTCATATGCTCCACTTTGCAAGCAAACATGGTATAAAATAATAACTAACTTTAACGATCGGGATTTTTAAATAAACTTCAAGTAATGGCTAGCTTAATGATCATGTAAAACGTTTTTATGAGATAATTGTTTGGCTTTAAATAAGTAACTTTTATGGCACACAAATCTCTTCTTGTCGTTTAAATGTCTGTTTTAACGCATGATATTTTAAAGTAATAACATTGATTAATTTTGTACAAACTCAATTAATGTAGTATTTAATATTATTATTTATTTCAATTCTAATAGTAGTCATTATTAAAAGAGGTTTTTATTTTTCAATAGCTTATCATGTATAAGAATTGTTCAACAACGAGTTGATGGATGGTAATAAACATGTATAAACGTATCTTCATTATAATGTGAAACTGGAATAATTTGTAAATATGTCCTAAGAATCATTGATATTTAAACTCAATTTTAAAACACTTAAAAAAAATATTATCGAGAGAACAAACAAATTAAATGTATTATTTTAATGCGTACTCACGACTATGAATCAGTATAAAATTTAAAAAATTCACACATATTATATTAAATAAAATAAATGTAAAAAACAAGACATGCGTGCCTAAATGATTAAGCAATCAGTTTAATGTTAATCTGCGTTACGGTATATTTTATTAAGCTACGTGTAATGAAAATTTAACTGACCCTTTCAGTAAATAATTTATTAAAGCCCACGATGGATTTAGCACAAAGTTATCTTTACTTGACCTTTCCAATAGCCAACATTATCACTGTCGTCGTCCACAGAAGGACACTAATCATATCCTGCGGGAATATACAAGAATGTTTACGGAACGGTAGAAATTATTCAAGTCATCCCAACAACTGTAGGCCATCGTTATGAAGAGCTTTATCATTCTTCATACTTGCTCAGCAAGATGTAAGCATTTTTAAAGCCACACTTTAATAAATATCTATCCGTCAGTGTAGAGTAGGAGTTCCCAAGGTGTACGCTGCGACAGTCTAGGGTGCCGTGGCGTCGTTACAGATGTACGGCAAAATTTTGGGTGCGAGGTAAAAAAACGAGAAATTACAGTTTTCTGGAAAGAAATACAAATTTTATTAGCGCAAGTTTTTAGGTCGCTGTGGAAAATTTCAATTTAAAGAAAGATGCCATGACACGAAAAGGTTTGGGCAGTTTGGTGTAGAGGTTAGCGTATTTGCAATCGGGGAATGCGAGTTCGATTCTTACATCTATCGGACTTTTAATTATCAGAATTTCCAGTACTGGATGCTTATTGAGTTGAGTTATTGTCTTTCGATCTCGGGTGAAATAACCATTGTGAAAAATAATTTTGTCGAGACAATTTCAGAGCGGAAATGGTAAAAAAAGCATGATGTATATATATCACTGTAAAATCACACACTTTTCACTGGTGTAAATTTTTGTTTACACATATCACACGTGATAGTACATCAACCCTGTTATGCAAAAGGCTTAACCTTTAGTTTTTTTTAATTGTTTTTATTTCTAGAATCCCAATATGCTAGAACGCATTCTACCAAAAGGAATAAAGCCGCAAATGCAAAATGAAAGTCGAAATTAAGTTTTAGATTTTGAAAAAATAAATATAAACCAAATTTGCATCCAAGAAAAAGGAATCAAACCTTATTCACGGCATTATTTTTCTGTGAAGGTTAATGCCTTTTGCCTAAACAGAAATGATATTTATTATGTGTAAGATTTTTCTTAATCTATATCTACGCTCTATACCGTGAATATTTTAGTTCAAGTTCTTCAAAAGAAAAATCTTCATCCCAGTGAAACGGAATTAGATCACTTCAGGCTAAAAGTAATCAGCTAAAACGAATAAATTTATCACCGTAAACAAAAATAGGTGGTAAAAAATACTATTCGTAAATACGGAAAGAAAAACAGGAAAGACGAAAATACTCGTAAATATAGAGTTTACTCTTGTCAGTTTGGTTATGGATGGTCTACTTAGTTGACCACGTGTAGTAAAATAACAAATAGTTTTGTTGAAATAGTATAAAACTACAGTGTACTCTCCATTATCCGGAGTATGGGTTATCTGGGTCATATTTTGAAATAATATTTGTCGATTTTTTTTTATAAATTTTTCATGACTCAAAATATCATCGCAGTATTGAAATGTATGGTAAGGACACAAAAAAGGAGATGCCTTAAAAATACAGTAATCGAAGATAGTCACAGACAGAATAAATTGAGGATACAGCTAAACAAACGGAGAAACTATAATTCTTAGATAAAAGTACGGGTAGTTACCGACTTTAGTGAAACAAATGAACTCTGCGAGCTCAAAAAACGCGAAGTCATATTTTTGTTAAGTAACTTAGATACTGTCGATGAACATAAGCTAATATAAAAAAACGAGATTTTCAATGCTAATTTACTATTGCCAGTAAGTACCTAAGTATAAACGACAGTTTGGTAATGGTGAATTATCAAAAATTTAATACATAATATTGTTCGGATTATCCGTATTTTTCAATTCTTCGGGTCCTCCCTTCCCAATATTAAACTGATGGAGAAGTAAAGCTTTTTAAACTAGTTTTTCGGTAATGAAGGAGCTAAAGCGGAGTGTTATTATACTGTGATTCCTGGACTAACAAAAGTTTGATCAAAGCCTTGCAAAATATTTTACACAAAGATTGTTATTAAAGCAATTAAGAAACCAATGGAGGGTCATACACGTGTCTTAAATACACCGGTAGTAAATGAAATTGTCATCAACATCCAAAACTTTATATTATCTTAAACATGCGCAGTAATAAGTAATTTCTAGATCAACTTAGTTATTTTAGACTATCAATTTCTCTAAAAGTATTAGAACAGAGTGGGGATAATCCACAGATTATTTCCGAGTAATTGTCTCAAATTGGTCACGTGATAACAACAGGAGACTAAAAGTATTGTATATTTCCAAGGATTGAAAAAAATTTGCAATAAAATGATGAATACAATTAATTTAAATGAATAAAGAATGAGTTTGAATCTTTCCCAGAAAAAGCCACGCATTGAGACTAGAAAATATATACACCAGTTTAATTACATAGTATATATTAAGTAATGAATTACTAAGGTGTAGCTAGGTTATATTTGCCACCAAAGAAACCGAAACATAAAAACATGACCAATTGCTTCTTCAAAAATTTCACGAAAAATGATAATTTTGGGGAAATGCTATTTTCTTTTGTGGAGATTTTACAAAGGTTTCCAAGTAAAGTACTTTTCTCAAAAATATAACGAACTCTGTTAAAATGCTGAACAGTAAGGAAAATGTTTAGTTTTAAATATATAACTCAAAGACGAATATCACTTAGACATTATTTTAAGTTATATAATAATATTTTTTTAATAATTCTTTTGATATAATATTTTATTCTGCGTGGAGATGAAAGCTTCAAACTGATAAATTTTGCATAAATTTCAATTGTAAAGATATTATCTTTCATAGATTATATTATATGCATATATATATATTTTTTACACCATATTCGCTGCCAACATAGAACATATGTATCTACATAGTGTGAAGATATCCACTCCGAAAGAGGAGTATATGGATCTCCTCAATATGAAGATTATCTTCACAGATTATTTCTCACGAGAATTGTTTACGCAACCCAATGGGTGGATGCATTTTAAAATATTAAATATACGCAGCCTTGAAATACTCGAAGACTGTAAATGGTGTTTTATTTTTTTGTGTGTTTATTCTATTTACCATTTTTGCTCCCAACATGGAGCATATGGATCTACACAGTGTGAAGATATCCACTCCGAAAGAGGAGTATATAGATCTCCGCAATGTGAAGACGTCTCGACAGATCATTTTTCACGAGAATTGTTTGTCAGACAATTACTCAACCCAATGATCACCCAGTCCTGCATTTTTGAATTTTTAAAATCCGACAGATGGGGAATAGAACCCGCATTCCCCGGATCACTAGGCGCGCCCGCTACCAACTACGCTACCGGGGAGATAAATTATATAGTATCTATAAATAAAACAGTCAATAATAAAGCCATATGAGTGAACAACAATAATAGTATACAAAATTAATCGATAACGAAAGCAATAGTAAGCTAAGAAAAGATTTTCCTCTTTTCTCAATGTATAAGAAAACTTGAATGTTACGAAACATGTTTTGGAAACATTTGATAGATAGGATTTTTTTTAATCATTTTAACCATATTTGTATCTTTATTGTACATATGTATAATATTTATATGCATCTTCACCATAACAGTAATGCTTTTTGTTCTTCAATTATTCTTCACGTGAATTAATTACAAGTTATTTATTATATTAAATAAACATTATACACGTTGCCAGTATTTAATTATATTGTCTTTCGGGTAAAGCAACATTTTATTGCAACCTTTTAATTCTTTTACATAAACCTGTACGTCTTATTAAGTAGCGTAGAGGCTAGAGTGTTTGCCTCACACCCGGATAATTTGGGATCGATTTCATTTAAAAAAATCTAAAAATGCCGGACTATAAACCCATTGAGTTAAGCAATTATCTGACAGCCAATTCTCGTTAAAAACAATCTCGGAAGACCGCTGCGTGAGATCATGGTAAAAAATAAACTTTTATCCCAAATACATAAAAAATATATTTGTTTAAGTGACAAACAAATCTTTCTACACCTGTGTATGCAGCAATTAAAAAAGCTTTTAAAAATGACTTATACTATAACGGTGTACAGATATCACAAAATCTGCCAATAATGAAGCGTGCGTCGAAGGAATATGTATTAACTGGTTTTTATAAGCCCACCTTGTAATTAACCAATAATTTAAGGCTGTCCGACGTGGTCTACTTAAACGAAAGTTCAAAGTAAGACGATACCTTTGCAAAAGTTTGCGTAACTTTATCATAAGTAGAGCTTTAGTCACTTCTCTGGCTTATATAACGATAGAACTTTTGTCTTTTGACATCTCAGTCCCTAATTAAGCTATAAAAGCGAATTATTGAAACGAGATCGAGTTAGGTACGCCTGATAGATATTTTAATCTTTAAAGTTTATACCAAAATAGTTTCCGAAGTTCGTTAAAATTTTGTTATGAAAAGAACCATAGTTACGTAATAAGATTTCCGAAAAGCAAAGAACAGTTTTTATGTGGGAATGTTATGACTTCCCGAAAAATAAACTAATGTAGTCATCTTCAAAAGTTTCGAAATTAAATAACATTAAAATATTACCACAGTCTTTGTTTAACTTAAATTTTCCAAGATGACAAACCGTAGCAAAGTAAAATACATTAAAATATGCTCTCTTATCATAAAATGAAAATCAGTTATATACGATTACGTATAATATATACTTCAATAAAGCTTTCTGTGCTTTCTCATATGCAAAGTTTTCTATTTGAATTTGTATAGCTACTTTGTGTAGTCGAAATAGTTTTCAATAACGATAATATGTGTGTTTTAAGCCACAGGAGAATCTACATGGAAATAAATATGTTTTCTTCTTAGTATTGAATTATATATTATAACAGCTATATTAATACTGTTAGCTACATTTTACATTGTGTGTAGGAACAACTAGACTTCTTATTAGATTCAGAGTTAATTTGGTTTTGAATTTAATTTGAAATCCAAATTTACTTTAAGGAACGGTTAGTGTTTACTGAAATAAGCACTTGTATTGAAATTATTATTCGAAGTGAGAAAATTCATAGTATCATGTTAAAATAGGATATCAAGGACTTTTAGTCCGATACGTGAGTTCTATAATTAACCAATTCAATGAATTTACTCATGAGATAATAAGATAGTTTTAGTTTAATTTATTGAATTTTGAACAGTCAAGACGCGACTTGTTTTATTCGTCGAATATTCACATGTAATACAATTTACAATACAATAAGAGATATTTCAATTATTTCACTTGTTAATTGTTGTATACATTTTGAAACTATAACCTACATATTTAAATGGGTATTTCTTCTGTCAAAGCAAATTATTTTAAACATATCCGTTTGAATGTATGTATGTAGTACTTACTGTATAGAATTATTTTGGCAGAATATATTGTTTTTTATAAATATCGGTTGTTGGCATTTAATAATATAGTTGTTTAGAGTGGTTATAATAATTACCACTCTAAAGTAGAGTATATGGATCTCCGCAGTGTTAAGACATGTGTTGACATATTATTTTTCACGATGATTGTTTAATATGCAATTACTTGACAAAACACCCAGCAGGTGAAGCCGAGAAGTTAGCGTTTGTACTCAGAGCCAGAGATTACAGACTTGGCTTGTACATCTGCTGGATTAAAAGGATGCAGGATAGGTTGCTTACTGGGTTATGCAATTGACCGACTATATAATCTGTCAAAACCTGTTTTCACTTTGATCAGATTCATATATTGTATTTGTGCGATAGTGAAGTATATGATTCTAACGGAGATCTTGACACCGTGCAGATCCATGTGCTTCAATTTGGAGTGAACATGGTAAAAGAGCTAAGGTTTTAGTACTCGCCCACTACAGTGAATATTTTTAATGCGTCACTTGAATATGTAACATTATATCTTTTGTTTTACCATGTTTGCTCCGAGCATATGGATGAAAGCTCTTTGAAAATCTTCTTCTCGTACCATAGTTGTTCCCATGTGGCGCCTTTAAAAGTCCCTGTAAATCGCCAACCGTTTTGCATTCTCCCAGATCACAAAAGCATCCCTCAGTTCCACCTAGTACTACATATGGCCCGTCTTCCAGAACGCTGGAATCCCACCGGTCGTGCTTTCTCTGTAGGTATCCGAAGTAAGTGCCCCAGCCCGGGCCCAGTCCGGAAAGTGTCCCTCCCGCTCCCCTGTCTCCGTGTTGAAGTCATTCCACCTCACTCCCAGTATAAATGTTGAAAAAAGTTGAAAACTCCGGCTCGAAAGTGGAATAAATGGATCTTTGTAATGTGTGGACATGTCTAAATAGATTATTCCTCACGAGAATTCGTTGTTAAGTAATTATTCCACCAAATGCGCATCCAGTCTAGATTTTTTTTTTTATTTGAAAGATGTGGGAATCAAATCCACATTTCTTGGATGCGAGGCATGCACGTTAACATTCACGGACACTTTACGTCTAATCGAAGAAATTAGTCGCACTATATGAATATCACATTAATATTTAAGTCTAGAACATCATGGTATTATTATTGGATTCATTAAATATATGCACGTTTTGAGCTTAATAATAATGATATTTGAATTATAAATTTTGTATAATAAAATGATAGGCGTATTATTTTAAATGTATCAGACTAGTTCAACTCTAAAATTATTCCTGTTCGCAAAAACGTGTTGAAATTTTCTATAACTGTCGTTTTACTTTAGTTTCGTATTCACCAAATTAATTTGTTTCATTTATGAATCAACACGCTTCGATTGTACGCGATAGAAATGGAAAAAATGCATTGGTTTAATTTATATTTCGCAGAGAAATCTATCACTCCATGGTTAAGACATTCAAATGTAATATTCGAACGATATTCCAACATATTGACAAATGATGGTTTTCAAGCTTTAAAAAAATGTGAAACAAAAAATCTTACAGCAATTAAAAAAGTCTCTTGTCAACAAAAGCTCGATATTCATAGTACTTAGACAAAATAGTAGTCATGCATACTCTAGAGTCTAGTGTAATATTTCTCAATCTTTTTCATTCTACGGTCACCTAAATTGGATAACAATAATCTACGGCCCCCGAAAATAAATTCTTATAGAGGTAAAAAAATAGTTCAATCAGTGGGTTAAAAGAAAAGGGAAACCCCGTATAAATCATGTACATGGGTTTTAGATAAACTTTAATCATATTCAGCAAGCAAAATAAATTTGAATCACTTGAGTCTTGCTGCCCCAAAGTGAGCCGCGATCCACAGTTTGGGAAGCTCTTTTCTAGTGCATGCTTACTATGTTCTTTGGAAGCCGCTTCTGGTACACTTCCAAATTGAAATTCTTATCGTGTTCGTTACGCCATAGCATGCGCCAATATGTTATAGGAGGGTTGTGGGAATGTGGCAGGGTTCTAGAAATGGAAAGAGACCGGGTGTTTGGTGATGGCTTGGAAAAGACTATATTTTTGAAACGTAAAACAATAAAATATACTAATCTGTCTAGCAAAACAACTGTCAAATTATTAATACAAAATGCCAACAGAACATAAGCGACATATAAGTATTACTGTTCAATTTATACGAGATCCGATTCAAGTTTTTAAATATAGTATTATAACAACACACAAGATATTTAACTTTAAATACTGTCTAGAGCAGTGCTTCCTAAACTGTAAGCCGTAATAAATTATAATTTTGAAAAAAAAGCACACAAAAATATTACACGCGAAAGCTAAAAAACGGGAAATCATAATTCTGTAAAGTAACTTTAATCATTTTTTAACATCTATGAGAACTATTTTTTTGAGACGTGGAAGAATAAAGTTTGGAAAGCAGGGGTTTATAGTTTAACATCAGTAATATTTATCAAATATTGTATGATGGTTAGCGGTTAGAGCAATGTTTGTTTATTTAATTATAAATTCTTGCTTATGCAAAATGTATTGTAAATTATTGTGAGCTTCTAAACATAATAGATCCAAATAATATGAATATCTACTTAAGTTTCAGTTTACTTAATTGTAAATCAAATTATTTTTGAGTACTTCCTGTGTATATTAACCACATCCGCTCTGAATACGAAGTACATGTGAATCCTTATCTTGATTATTTCACTTGGATTGGTGGTTAGCCACTCGTTCAACTATACATAAATTATATATTATAAAATTTTCTCAATGTAACTGCGGAAACTTCAGGTGTGGCATTAAATGCCAACCGATTTGCAAGCGCGTGAGTTTACTAAGTGGCATACTTCATCAATCCGTTTGATATTAAATATTCTACTGTATAATTAAAAATCGTTTGTCAACACACTTAAGTACGTGGCAACATAGTCTTGGATAATTTGTATTTACTTCTGATATATTTGGGTTGAATTAAATAGATCATTTCTTGCTATCAGAGGCACGAGATCCGCCTAATATTAAGGCTAGATCCAAAGGCAAAGAGGGTGGATGATGCAAATATTTAGTAGAAGATATTTCAAATCTATAAATATGAGGACCTATGATAAAGGCCGTCCATAATTATTGGTGTCAGTAATAAGTTGAATATTTTTTTTGCGAAATTCATTTATTACATTTTTATTTTATTAAACAATTAACATAGCTTTGTATGACAATATTTCAATATTCGATTTATTCTCGTATACTATTTTTTTTTATAAAACTGATAATTTTTCCCAGAAGAAAGACACAAAAGGAATTTACTTCTAAAATAAATCGCTCATCCCAACGACGTATCAACCTAATATAATGAATAAGACAAGACAATTTTGAGTCTGCGCCTAGGCATAGTGATAAAAATTATGTTTATAAAATTTGAATAAACGATATCTAAGCCAAAGTGCACTCGCTTACATGAATACTCACCAAAGCGACCTAATTAACTTACGTGTATTTTTATCATATTCGTTGCGAATGTCGAGTATATGGATCTATACGCTGTAAAGATGTCCGCTCCGAATTGAAGACATATTTATCTTGACAGATTATTTTTGATGACAATTGATAGTGAGAAAAATTTCTTAATAAATGGGCATCCGGTGATGCATTTTTTATGTATTTATTTCTAATTTATTATATCAATTTGATAATTATTTGAAATATTCTGTATGCTTTAGTTTACACTATAGTTTGAGAGAAAATATCACATAAAATAACAATCAATATCAAATAAAATACTCGTTAAACTAGCACTCGTTATGATGAAGATAGAAAAAATCTTAGATGAGGTCACGCGATACAATTGTAGATAGGCCACGCAAATAATTTAAGATAATAACTCTTCGAACAATACTCATCTTGGCATAAAGATCTATCAAAGCCTTGAAAGCTTTTTATTGTTTCACCTTGATGAGTCAACCTCGTATCTTGTACTTGACTTACTTTTCTCATAATAATTGTTTTTATTTATTACCAATAAAAATTAAAAATATATTAAATCAATAATCTAAGTGATTTCAATGGTCACAGTTGGGTTAAAACAACAGATATTAAATTTATATTTGTGATTCTCAAAGTGGGCGAATCGTGTCCGTGGGAAAACTCTAGATGTAAATTAGTTCTGTATGTTAGACTTATGGGTAGCCAAAAAAACTAAATAGTTCTTAAAAGTAAGGCGTAGCGAAGAAATCATATTTTTATAGATACATATAGATACACAGATTAGATATTTTTCCATCCGACTGTAAATATATGATCATTATTAGTTCGAAGCAGGCTAGAGAGTGGATCGGTTGTTTGGGCCCCGAATCAGTTG
>JAGVSQ010002434.1:10174-23122 GCA_022683975.1 Rhyacophila evoluta | reverse complement strand
GATGGATTAATTTTCACGAGCATTGTTTGTCAGGCAATTGCTGAACCTAATGGAGATCCAGTCCTGCATTATTGTATTTTTTTTAAATCCGACAGGTGTAGGAATCGAGCCCGCATTTCCCAGATTTCTAGGCGAGCACGATAACCTGTAAGGTACTGGGTAGAAAGTAGGAGATATATTTACTGATTTAAAACTAATAGTAATGAAATCTTTTTCGGAGAGCGGATAACCTCTGTATTAATCTTTAAAAATTCTATACCAATAAATTCGTCCTTGTTTTTGATAACCACTATTACGCAGTGTCCAAATATTCATATGATACTTTAAATTCATCTATAAGGGGCCATTAATTTTTAAAATATGCTGTGTGTGGAAAATTTAGTAAGAGATAACGATCAATAGGCGCTCCATACATTCGATCAGAACGTCGCGAATTCAAATTTCGCAACTGCATGCAAATGTTTAATATTCAAATACGAATGACAGAATGCCAAACGGCATCAATATAAAAAAAAAACAATTCATCAATATAATGTATTTTCACATTATGGAGAATATTTCAAATTTAGAACAAATTTTGAAAAATGACCACAAAATTATCGTAATATTAATCAAGTTAAGTAATTTAAACAGTTTATTATACTACTATAGATATAATGGGTGTGCCTAAATACGTAGTAAGTTATAACCAAACTTAAATAATAAAAATACATTAATTACCTGGAAGCAAATACTCATTTGAAATTGGAGACAAACATCTGTAAAACTGCATTTGTTTCTGAGTTAACCAACAATGATCGTGTTCGAAATTTAAAAAGATTTTTTGTCACAAAGCAAAGGAGTGTTGATGTGACCTGTCAAATTTAATAGTTCAATATAATACATATTATTATCAATTATTGTTAATATTATACACAGATTCTGGCAACACTCTTTATAACGTAAGAATCATTATCTCAACGGCATGCATTTTTGTGCATTGACATTTAAAACCAGTCACGCGACCAATTTAAGAGAGTTCATACGTGCGTGCCGATTAAATATTTGTTATCGAGTATATATATAACTAATTTCGATGAAAAATGAGCATAAGCGAAAAGAGTCCGCTGATTCCAAAAATAATGGACATACATCCTATATTCATCGAGTGCGCTGATATAGGACGTAAAAGGTATGAATTCATTTACAAGCATATAGTATAATTTAGAAGCATAATTCATAAATTTCTTTCTTTTTAGTGAACGGAAAACTATTTGTTGATTTAAAATTTGTCATATCAAATACTTAGTGTCGAAATGATGTAACTACATAAGACGTGATTTTTGCAATATATAATGCAATATATTATGATATCTTTACTCCGTGACAAATAATTAAATCCTTTTTTAATGATAAGCCATTATTTTTTTCTGTTTATAGTTTTTTTTAAACTTCAAATAAATGTTTTTGAAATATTATATGATAGTTATAAGAATAATAAAAAATGACACTGATAGATCGTTTTGATGTTAAATGTTTGTCAATATGCATTACATTTTTTAAAATAATTAAATTCGTGATAATTTGATATAATATACTACAATTAATGTATTGATCCAAATAATATTTTAATTTCTAACATTTTTTTTTGGATATCATGTTCGCTTCTAAAGTGGAGCATATGGATCGACACAGTGTGAAAATATCAAATACAAGATGAAGATTGAAGTGGAGTATTTCGATCTTCGTAATGTGAAGACGCCTTAACAGATTAGTTTTCAAGAGAATTGTCTGTCAAATAATTACTCGACCCAATGGGTGTCCAAGTCCTGCATTTTAAGATTTTTTCAGGATATTGAAAATTCAACAGCGGGCTTCACATAGGTTTAGTTAAACGAGAGATAGGAAAAATATCTGCCGGTCGATGAAAGTAAAAATCACGGTAAAAAAATATAAATAAAGTTTGCCATGGATTAATTGTTCAAATATTTTTTTCGCTGAATAGTTTGACAAACTTATTATTAGCAATTTTATTTAATTCTTTATTTTGCCACGCTATTAAAAAGAAATGTGATATCATATTTCATTTATACAATATTTACGTATATTTAGATTTATTATTTGTTTTGAATAATCAACAAAATTATTTTTTGTTGCAAAACAAATATCATGTAGATACATATTATAATTATGTATTTAAATATAATACCTGTTTTAGTGGCATGAATAATAAATATTACCATAAAAATGACTGCATGCGCTTGGAAACTGAAAATTGACTAATTATTAATCGAGTTATCATTTAAATTTTACTACTAATATAATTAAATAAATTACATATTTAATCATAATACGATTATTCAATAGTAATACTGATCTAATTTTGATTGTCTCAGCAACTGAATTGATAAACGTGTGCGCATTGGCGTAGCTACATATCCAGCGCCTTGGAGCAAGTAAAATCGTTGGTTTCTCGTTTTTTTTAACTCCCTTAAAAATTTCGCGCTCTCCGTGATTATGCATGGGACCAATTAACTTCAATTGGTACTCGGTAGCTACGCCACTGCGTGTGCGCTTCTCAACTAAAGATCTCCGGGGAAAATCTCATAGCTCGAAAAAAAGACACTAAAACTCCAGTATGTGCTATGTCCTCTGAGGTCCAGTAAATCTATATGCTCCACATTTGAAGCCGATACTAATTTTGCAGCTACTGCATCATTTTCAAAATGTACGTGTACATACTACGATAATTTGAAAAATAGCTGATTATGCAATTCTTCAAAAAATAGCAAGTGTACGTTGTAATATTAAACTAAGGGGCTCAAAAGCAAAAGCGCACTCTGCTCATAAAATTATTAACCAACGTTGCTTATATTGTATCAACTTAAACATATTTACGTCTGCATCACCTTATATATTTTTTATAATATATCATTTCAACTCGTGTATTTCATTCTAATTATTGAAATAAGTAATTAGTGTAGAATGCCAGTTTTGAATTTATTTGATTTTTCGCGGTATGGCTTTGATGGAGAGTGGCGTTTTTGCTTTTAGCCCCGCTCGATTTAAATGTCAATATTAATCACAGACGTTTACATGTGTAATCTTATCGAAGTTGTTAATGTTTTAAATACATTTCGACGTATTAATAATATTTATCTCTCATAAACAAAATATTATTCGTATTTTCTTACGTCTCCTTCAAACAATTCAAATATTTTAATCTAAGTATAAAAAAATCTTTTAATCAATGACGTTTTATAAATCATATTATACAGTGTATCATACGATCTAACTTTTACAATAAATCCTGTAATAAAATTGTGTTTTTTTTTTCCTTGAAAATTTAATATTTTTGTTTTCACCCCATCAAATATCAGTTGTGCGTATGTAATATATTATTGAATAAGGATTTAAAAAACAGACACGTAGTTTTGCGACCGTGTATAATAAAAATGATTGTCATTAGTTTATTCGTAGAAATTTTTTAAGTAATGAAAGCATATTTACCACATAATTCAGCCAATAAAATTAAAAAGTATTTAGAGAAGATATTTTTTTTATCCTATGTTCGCTCCCAAAGTGGACCATATGGTTCTCCACATTGTGAAGATATTCTGCCCGAAAGTGGAGTATAGGATGGATCTCCGCAATATGAAGACGTCTTGACAGATTAATTTTCACGACAATTGTTTGTCAGATAAATCCGACAAATGGAGAATCGAAGCCGCATTCCCCGGATTGCTAGGCGCGCACGCTACCAACTACGTTGCCAGACAGACGAAGATATTAAAAAAATAGTTTTTATATAATTTAATAAATTTTATAAATATTAGTTGCAAAATGATTGATGCTAGATTTCAGAAAAACCGAGAAAATTGATTACATGGAAGCCCCTTTTCCTGGTTGCAAATTTCATGAACCATCCTTTTTTCAAACTTATAAGATAAATTTAGACACTAATTCGGCATTTTCAGCTTACATCCTTTTGTATTTGTTTTGATTATGGTATAAAAGCTATTTTGCAAAATTAAGGCTTACGTCCATTTTCCTTTATACACATGAAATGTATTATATTTGAAAGCTCTGTCTATTTATTATTCGGTTAGATTTCTGAGCTGCGTTACCTGCTTGGATAAAAAAACTTGGCTTGAAAAAAAACAAAATGTCACGTCACGGCGGCGTTGGATTTTCAGCTATGGATATTTATTTTGCCCTCTGAAATTGCCGTTAAAATATACAAAAATCAAAATATTTCCAAAGTAATCGAATAATTCATTAAGCTTTACACGTTTAGAATTACTTTTTTGGATTCATTCTAGAACAAAAATTTAAATTAAAAACAATTAGCAATCTTTTACAATAGTCACATATTTTTTTTACAGAGAAGGGACCTGGCAGGGGCTCACAAGAGATGAACTAATCACATCCTTCAATGATCCATTCTGGCGAACAACCCGCATAGTTTTCTTCATTAGCTTCTGGATCGCAATGGCATCATTGCTCGTCAGTGCTGTAATACTTCTGGTCAAGGCTCCAAAATGTTATCACGTAGAACAGAACATTACCAATACAACCACGGACTTCATACATAATATATATCAGACATGAGCAGGACTCTTTAACACAATAAACAATTATTGTAGTCTGTGATATCAGCTTTGTATTATAATAATATAAAATCGTATATATCTGATCATTTAGTTATTAATTATTGTCATCATACAGCCAAAGATGAAACTTTATTTTCTCAAACTATCTACTCCGATTGACTTTATTATTACTCATACTGCCAAAGGACATATCATAGTTCATATATCCTTTAATGTAAAAAA
Organism: Rhyacophila evoluta; assembly: GCA_022683975.1. Lineage (NCBI taxonomy): Eukaryota > Metazoa > Arthropoda > Insecta > Trichoptera > Rhyacophilidae > Rhyacophila > Rhyacophila evoluta. The sequence goes on along the minus strand of JAGVSQ010002434.1, from coordinate 18,308 downwards.
ATAATGAAAATCTTATCGTTGTTGAATGAATTTTATTCAGAAAATATACATTGTTATTTATCTTGTATCATATAAACTGCAAAAAAATAGAAAACACAATTATATATTTCAGAGACATGTAAAAATGTCTTTCTAACTCCTACAAAAATTTGTTTAATTTCATGAAAGCGGTTTAACAATTTTTGGATATCGAGTGGTAATGACCAAATCATAGCAAAGATAATCATATCTACCATAGCATAATTAAATAGAAACTTACATGTATGGTTGATAACTACAGTGGAAATCATAAACAATGAATGAGATTGAAAATTTTTTGAGAAAAATCATCAATACTATTGATTATTTGGTTTTATAAAAATAACTTACAACTGTTCAACTTATTTAATTACAGATACAACATATCATTATCATTAAGTCTTACAACTAATAGTAGATTTTTCTTCTACATCCCTCTCTACTCTGCGAATTATTGCACCAGTTACAGATGCCAAGAACTTGCAGATCCATTTCCACTTCCGTCAAAGCCATTATCTGTCAGCACTCAGCTTTTTCAAAAATACTGCAAATCTTACAAATGTGTCTGGATAATACATAAAAAAATTCAATGAGCATGCACCCTACATAAGGATGCAACAAATGGCATTATTAAATCTATTGTTTATTAACAGATTGGCTTAGTGTTGAGAGAATAAAGTCGTCAACAGTAAACAGTTAAGTAACAATAATTTTTGATGAAATATTTTTGTAGTGTTCTGTTGAAACCAAAATATTTCTTCACAGTTTTCACTGCAGTTCAAAATTATGACTCTTTCACCAATATAACTTATTTCAGTCTTTAATTACATTGAAGTGTAATTTTTCAGTGACTAAAATCGAAAAATATACTTGAAGAATTCATAAAACATTTTTTATTATGCTACAACTTGTCACCAATTGGTTATCTTGGACTAGTATTTGTTCAAGTGGAAAAGATCGTAACCCATAAATGCGAGTTTAATTTTTCATTTGACTTGAAGTTGTTTCACTATAGAGAACGAAGAAGAAAAAAGAATCTAAATAATATAACTTACTACACTCCAAGATGGAGTATACACACTGAAATAAATAAATTATTAAAGATGTAACAACATCTAATCTCACATCCATTAGTAACACAAAATACATGCAATTTTGAAAACAATTTTGTTAATGTTTTATTATTGAACATCCCTAAAGATTAAAATTTTACATATCATCAGTGTTAGTTCAATTCCGCGTATAAACCAAAAGCTCTAAATACATTTTTTTGGTGTTTTCGGTTGAATGGCACAGGCCATATTGATTGGTGCATTCAAAGTCAATTCCGCAAATGATCATCCCTACTAAAGAAGCATACACCCTGAACATTTTTGAGAAATCGTTGTTCCTGAATTTGTGTATTGTCAAAATGCAACATTCAGGATAAGATTGCAAAGAGATTTATTTCTCTACAGCAGCATCTTTTGGCTTAGGTAGTTTTATGTAGACTGGGAGAGTAATAAATAAATTAGTAAAAATTTAAACTTCATTGTAATCATTAAATTTGACACATTTTCATAACATGTCCCAAGAAAACAATAAATAACGTAGTATTGTACTTAGTTATTGTTATTTTTAAAACAATCATTCTGAAAAATCACCTTTTCCAATTAATTCTATTACTAAACTCAGTTTAATTATGTTATATGACTCAAAATATTTTTACTGTAATGTACTAAGCACACCTCGAAATGACCGCTGTACAAATTTTAGACAACTGTAAAATTGAAAAGTTCACTACTTTAAACATAACCTATTTTTATTTTACTATATGAACTACAGTGCAAAATATGGGCAACTTATAAAAATAAATGCACTTATAACTACGGTAATCACTGGAGAGGATTTAAAACAAACGGTAAGAATAAAGAAACAGAGAAATCACTTAAATTAGTCTGATTGAAAATCAATATCTTCAATGTAGGACACTACTATACAGAGTAGTCATTATTCGAGGGATGCCCTATGTGTTTAATTTGTGTAAACTAGATTACACGATAAAAATAAAACCTATGCTATCAGGATTAAATTTATCAATATTATAGTAAGTTGATATCAATATTAACTAAAAAAATTATATAATAAATATAAATTTCGTCTATTTATCACATTTGCCAGCAACTTTTTTCTTACCCAATTGACTTTTCGATTTTTTTAATCACCGTATATGTAACCGTTTGAGTGCTAAATTTTTTTCAATATCCGGATTTAATTTGCTGATAGAAATTCATACTGAAATTATTAGTATGATGGGAAAAACTTGATAACTCTAAAGATTTGAATGATTCTTTTTATTTTATAAATTAAACTTCAAACTATTATACAAAACACAACAACACGCACCACATTTTAGGCTATGTATTAAATAATCGATATATTGACTTTTAGCACTCTAACGGTTAATTTAGTAATTTATTATTTTAAAATTTTAATTTAAAAGTTATTATTTTATAATAATTAATGAATATAGCCCTTACAAATAATCATACAAGTGTTACAGATGTCTAAAAAAACATTTCAAAAAAATTTATTACATCTAAATATAAATGATCGCATACTAAATGAGGCACTAAATAAAAAAAATAATACTAAATGAAACATGCGTACGTACATTGGCAATTTAAGTGGATACTAGCGCCTATTGAAAAATTAATTATATAATGGAACATCCGTGCCTGCGTATATTGCTCAAAACAGCTGAAGTTGAATGAAATTTCACTTTAGGTAAAAATCTGATTTCAATAAAATTAACATGGCACGGAACGTTGCTATATTTTAAATTAGTTCGAAAAAAAATTGTAGAAATCTTGAAATATGTCAGTGATAAAGTTGGTTTATCCATAAAATTTAATTTAACAGTAAATAAAACAGAAAAAAGGTACTGTCAGATATACATGATACCAGAAAGCAAAAGAATAACGACATAAATTATATTGTTGAAGGTATTACAGATAACTTTTCATATACATCGGTGGAATTAATCAGACAGTGGATTAAAAGTGAAGAGAAAAAAAATCATGATGCAAAACAACTTCAATTTTATTAATTCTATAGATATCTTTTTTATTTTGAAATTATTAGCTCACACAAATTTCATCAACACTGCTGCAAAGAATATCTAAACAATTGTAGAATGTAAACAATTAGTATAAGTTAGTGGGTGAGTGTGTTATATCAAAAACAATAAATATAATGACTAAAGAATGACATGGTTATCAGATAAAAATATTGGATTTTATTGGTCACGTCTTAAAGTATCATTTTAAATTTGAAGTCCTGCAAACTGTAAAAGATGACAACTGGTTTCTTCTTGTCCGAGCATAAATCATGAAATTCATCGCACACCTTCACAATAGATTTCTTGTGCCTTGAATGCCTACAAAAAATTTTAAATTATAAATAAACCTACAAAATAAACATCTTAATTTTCAGCAAGCTTTTATTATAATATTTAATTTAAAAGTTTATTTATGTCTCATCGCAAAATTGCATTACTGAAAAACTTCCTTTTACCTTTCAATGATGGCTCTGACAGCTAAATCATGAGCATCTTTAGGCGCATCCATTTCAAGATATGTAGCAAGGCTACGCAACACGGCAATGTCCACTGAAATAGCCAAAACTTCAACCGGTGTCTTCGGAGATATTTTCTCAAGAATTGAAGATATTTGAGTAATGATCTGTGAATAAAAGTTAATTACTTATACATTAATTATTCGAAATCAATATGTTTTCTACGAGAACCATTTTTTGGATCCTAATAAATATAAGAATTACTATCCAGCTGTGGGATTCTGAACTACACAGTTGTAGTTTTTGTAAGGAAAAAAAAATATATTAAATAATTACGCTAGGTATCGTTTGTACATTAAATGTAGACACATTTTGTCTATCATTGGATTCGGATATCAGACATCAGAAATAATTACGAAGTGCAACTAATTAAAAGTTTGTATTAAAATCTATTCTAGTTCATGAATGTATTCACACAATACTTCCGAAGTCAACCATACGTAACCTTTCTCTATTCTTCTTAAGTTTGATCCCTATTTTCTTTGGGAACAAAGTGATCAGGTGCCTTCCACATTACAATTTCTTTATCAAGCCAATTCACTATCATTCATAACATAACCAAGTGAAGTATAAGCAGATTCTTCGTCTTCTTTACTGAACAGACAACAATAAACAGCGTAGTGTTAAAGATCAGACTTAGCTCAACAAAAGTATTTTTCCGAATAACATCATTATTATGATACATACTTGTGTTTCAAACCGTCTTCTAGCATTAGCAGCTAGCTTTTCAGGAGTTATGAAGTTTACTGATATTGAAGGCATCGCAGTTGATGTCTGTCGCTCAAAATCATATGTTAATATTCTACCTGAAAGAGATTAATTGTAATATTTTTTAGTAAAGACCATATTACACCTCCATTTTCAACTTAATTGTCAAACAAATCCTTTATGAACCAAAAATGTTTACAGCGTTGAAACAGAATTGTAATATTGTACTTACTGTCACTTTTCATGATCTGTGTAGAACTATTCATACTGCTGAATCCACTGTCAGATTCTTCATTCCAGGTTTTTACCAATCGCTGCATGAATTCCACAAGTTCGTTAGTATTCACTTTGCGCTCTTGAAATCTAAAATGTCAATACAGGAGTTACAAACATATTTATGTTTTTTAAAGATTTTACATTTAAGAAAATTATTCTTTTGAAATCATTATAAATCTAAATGCATTCCCTCCATTATAGATCACATCTAACTCAAGAATAAAGGTATATTTTTACGACCATCGGTTAATCTGAATTACGTGGCATTAGATAGCTACAATATAATGCTCAAATGAAAACCGAAATATTAAAATATGTAGAAAAGAGTGTTTTCAGCTGACCTGTCTTTGTCCCAGCTTCTTACTTTAACAGTTCCTTGTTCCGACTCTTTAACCATGATGATGTGGGTTGCCGCCATATCACGGGAAACATCTTGAATTTCGTCAATGTTAGTTGCTTCGATTAAACTTGATCTGATTCCAGCACTCCAAAGCATATTAACTATCTGAAAAAAAAATGCGATATTACGTGTAATGTTTTGAGAAGACATAAAACAATAATATTACATTTAAAGTGAATAAATTCAGAAATGCTTCGAAAGTTGTGGCACACACTAATCTATGACCATTCACCACATACCTGTGCTTTTTCTTTGGTAGCTTGCTTAGTGGACGATGTAGCGCACACGCAGACATCACTAGGAATAAGATTCAGGGCACCTTCGTCTTTGTTACATTCAAAAACACCTTGGGCCAAAGTTTCTAAAGACAGAGAGATTCCTGCCGCAGCCTGTGATGTTACATCATTTCGGCCTCCTAATCCAGCGTGTTGAACAGTTTTCCTAAAAAAATTGCAACATTTTTAAGATGCAAATATTGATTACCAGTTTAAAAGCCATCTGCGAAATATGTGTGGATGATAAATAAAATCTAATGTATACATAGGAAGTAGCACACACATTCCGATAGTATGGCATAATTAACACTGTAAATGCAAACAAGAGAAATGTATATAATCCATAAAAATCTTATTCCTTCATAATGATATTTTTGAATTACGTTATTCAATTAACAAATATTGTGCCGTTTGCAAATGTTATATAAGCAAATAGTATTTGTGTTAGTTTTTTGTATGAATCTATTTGAAATTATGTATCTAAAGTAAATTTATATTTTCTTTACATTATTTATATTTATAATCTGTTTCCATTTAAAAATAATATCATAACTACAGTTAGCAACCGTTTACCTTAAATTAGCTAGCATCCCATCATATCTTCCACCGGCTGCAATGACATCTAGAGCTCCTTTTCTACGTTTTTTCTTCAATTCACATACAAATTGGCACATCATTCCTGAGAACTGATGGACATTATACACCATGCACGGAGAAATCAGAATCGGGTACTGAAACAATGAGTTCATACATATTTAGATATTATTATAAATAATATTTAGATAATGCTTGATGAAATTATTGTAGATTTTAACCATAACAATGCATAAAAGTAATCTATTACAAGTAAACTTTGACTTTTCAAAATAATTCTTTTACCTTAACTCCTAAAGCCTCAGCATTCGAGACAATCAATTCAAGATCCCTTAACCCCTCCTTGGCAAGAGCACTGATCTCACCTTTCCTCTTGATGATTGCTTTGAGAATATGCCCCAACTTGTCAACAGGACATTCGGTTTCCATCAAGCTGAACAAAGTCACCATGGCTTGATCGGAGAGACAAAGTGATATCAAATGAGTTTGCACTTGAAACTTTGACAGTCTTCCATCCTATAAGTATGCAAAATGAAACAACACATTTCAAACAATTTATGAAATCAATTTGGTAGGTTTTGATAACTTTTAAGAAAGAAACTTTTCATATCTGTCAAAAACACTTTCATATTAACAAAATGTTACCTATACAATAATATAGTTACCACTAGTTGCTTGCATTACAGATTAAATGAGGATAATAAATTAATGATTTTTTTATAATTGGTTATTATTCAATAAATACACAAAATTAAAAAAGCAAATGTTTGTTAACCATTTAATGTCGAGTTTTCTCAAATATAATAGTACTTACAAATAACTAACTGTATAGATAAATTTGCCGATTTACACTGACACCAATAAGTTATGTAATCACTTACCCTGGATTCTGACAGGATTGTGTAAATATCATTATATTTTTCAGGCTTAATACCACAGCTCAACAGAACAGCTTTCAGTAAACTAGTGTGGTTAAGTCGAATTGTCAAATTTCTTGACTTCATTACAGGGAACGCATTGGTAATCTCACAAACTATATACAATAGTTCAGCCTCTGCAAACAGGCTACCTGAAAGAAAATCACCAGTGGTCTCTGGTTAGTACGTATGCTTCGGTTCTGGAGGTTGTGGGTTTAAATATGATGACTGTAAGATTATTAATAATTCAAAATTGCGGGGCTAGATGGGCTTTGGGTTTAGCAATGGACTGATAACTAATTTTTATGAAACAAATCTGTCTACATTAGTCTTTACATTGTGATACAAGCATGTTGTTTCACTTTTCGAGCGGATTTTTTCACATTGTACATTTACATATACTACACTTTTAGGGCGTACACGGTTAGAAAAAATAAAATATTTTTTTGAATTTTTGTAATGTATGATATATGCTTAGCCCATGGTAAACTTATGTAAAAGATATTCGTTTTTTCCAAATAAATCTCTTCAAATGGAAGCCATTGGTTCGATTTTTTTTCTTATTTCCCTGCGCTTACCATACAGGACAAGATGTTTAATAAAAAAAAAAAGGTGTGGTAATATGAAGTACATACCCGGTGTAGGGGTAACAATATCAAAAGAGCATTCGTACAGTTCTCTTGGATGAAAACCAAAAATCTTTTTCTCTCTGTAAACCCGTTCAACAGAGTACCTCTTCAGCATGTTGATACCATTCCACACCACATATCTGGCAAAAGGAGTCCTGAAATAAGCAACAAACAATATCAATAAAAACTTTGGAAAAAACTTTATGAGCAAATGATAAAAAATAACTATTTTTTTAATCTTATGTGCCCATCAATACGCCCCACTTAGTAATTGGATATAGAAAAAGAAAAATAATTTCTTATGAATACCTGAGATCGTAAGGTATGTGTACGACTCCACCACTGTGTGTCATAAGCCTGACGCTGGATTCAAAAAGTTCATACAGATTGCAATGCGGCAGAAGTAAGGGAGGAGCGAGTTCTACTCCACCATGAAGCTTGAATATGTTCACAATCTACAAAATATATCATACAAATTCATCATCGTGCCTAAGTATAATAAATTTCTCATATGGTGGATAGTTCTAGTGGATAGTTACTATATTGAAATAATAACAAATATTTGAATGAACTGTTTCCATCTTTTTTTAAATTTAAGAATGGCTTCATTCATCAAAGACATTTTAATCTTATAATCAGAAGCATTATGAGGAGGAGTACATGGATGCGGTCAGTGTAGAAATATAATAGATTTACAGGACA
>JAGVSQ010002434.1:0-10074 GCA_022683975.1 Rhyacophila evoluta | reverse complement strand
TGAGGAGGAGTACATGGATGCGGTCAGTGTAGAAATATAATAGATTTACAGGACATTTAGTCAGCTATAGATTTAAAACAGCAATTCACAAATTTATGTATTTTTATTCCTTGTGGATTTTAAGCCAGGTTAGTAAGCCAGCCCGTTTTGGAGATGGAAGTCACAACTTCAAATCCTATATCTACATAGCCCCCAAAAAAATACAGTACTAGATATTCTCGTGAAAAATAATCTGTTAAAAACATGGCTGAAAAAATTCTTACCGTTTCTTTTACAAAAGTTATAAACTGAAGAGGTCGCTTGTGAAAATTTCCACTGTTCTTTAACTGATTTAAATCATATGTTATAGCTTCTGCAGGCCTGAATTCCTGAAAATAAAAAAAATGTTAAATTAAATATTCATAACTTAATTTAGGATTTTATTGAATGATATTTGTATGACAATCACCTGCTGCAAGCAAGCAGATATAAGATAGCGATATGCTTTGGAGTGAGTGTCAAGGAGTGCATGCCTCAAGACTTCTCGGAGTTCATATTCTTCCAAGGCTCCTGGCAACTGGTCCCATTGAAGAAGCTCAGCGCATGTTGGTCGACTGCTCACATCATAGTTTAGTAGCCACCTAAAAGAGATTAACCTATATAGAACATTGACTTCTGCTTACTTCAGTCAAAAATGAAATTTGCAACTGGTAACTATCCATCTCCATATACAATTATGGGATAATTGTTTATAAAAATGAAACAGAAAGGCAATATTAACTGAACCAAATCATAGTTCTTTTAATAATCTAAAAAAATATGCGAAAGTATAAAAATAAAAAGATAAACTAATTTACCTAATTAAATGAATTTGTTTGGAATTTTCAGGTATCAAAAACGCTTCCGGCATTATGATTTCTTTTGTTCTCAAACTTCCCAAAACCTTAACGCGTTCCATTCCAGTTTTGAGTGGGACATACGACATCTCGAAGAGTATGATACCGAGAGAATAAATGTCCACTTTTTGGTTGTAGATGGCTTTGTTACCAGTTAGTGTCAGTTCCGGAGCTACGTACAATGCGGTTCCAACCTGTGAAATAAATCATTTAAAACTTCTTAATCTTTCTATAAATAAGTTTTTCTGATATCTATTGCGATTGCTATAGCATTGATTGACTGAACAATGATTTGATAACCGCTTTGATGATACTTATCAAAGAATCTTATTAGTATGTAGAATAAATAATTCAATGCAATAGATATACGTTATGAATAATTTGTAATATATTTTTAATACCTACCTATTATACATAATAGATTATCAAAATAAGTTACTTACATGTCCGGTTAAAGAGCCATCTCCAATATCATGAGAAAATGAATCAAACTCTGAAAACAAAAAAGATATCATTCACATTGTACGATATTAAAAATATTCCATAAAAACGAATGAGCAACTGACGACCAAGTATGTCTTGATGATATTAATCTTAGAGCACTGCATGGCCTCCCAGCAATGCACACAAAAATAAATAAAGATCATTGAAAGTTACTATATTCGAGTAAATTGAAATTCCCCATTACTGTATAAGAATTTTTAACAATCTTACAAGAATTATTTGTAGCCATTCGATCAATTCTTAGGACATACATTAAATTAATACTTGAAATAAAACGTAACCATTCTGATATAAGATTTGAACCTGCAACTGTTAAATAAAAATGCTGCACACTTACCGATGCTCCGTGTAACTAACATTAATTGTCAATGAATTGATTTCAATATAGCATATTATTGATTGATTATAAAACAAAGAAACCATGCTTCAATATTATTCTTTCGATAGACCTCAATAATAAATATTGGAGAAAGATTCAAGTTATCAATGGGTCTGAAAAGATGGAAGATTCAATATGAGGTCAAAATGTATTCTTTATTACTATTGAGAAATCAATCAATTACCTTGAGGACTCCTAATATCCATTACAGATTGCGTAGCTCTCGGCAAAATATTGGTGGCGAGTCCAAAGTCACCGATCTTGACATGATCATTAGAATCAAGGAAAATATTAACAGGCTTCAAGTCTCGGTGGATCATGCCCTGCTGATGAATATGAGAAAGACCTTCAATGACCTCGCGGAACAGGCGCCACATCCTTTCCGAATCCAAGTTTAGATCGTTGTCAATGGCATTCCTATTGATAAACAATGATGATTAACCAACCGTTATCAGTCAGTACCATATAAATTTCATCTATCGAGTGCGGATTTTTAATAATAGAATTTTGATTTAGGCATTTCATAAAACCCCCATAATATTCACAAAATTTTAATTCTTTCGTATTTAAAATCAATTTCTATATTAACTATCATTTCAAATGAAATCATATTTACCTGAGTGTACTTTTTTCACAGAACTCCATTTGAATATAAAGATATTGAATTTGGGCAAGACTGTGTCCATTTGATTTGTTTTCGAAGTTATCAGTTCCATTTTTACTAGTCTGTTGGCTGGTTGACACACTGTCGCCCCCGCCCTGCTCATCCGTTGAGTCATCTCCCTTGAACTCAATTGAATCACTGCTTGACAAGTTTTTGATTTCCGGTCTGAAATATAAATACAAATTACAATCATATTGCCTAGATACTGTAGAAATATACTGACATAAAAGAGATTTGTATACTTAATAGAATCTCCAAGGGAAAGCTTTAATTGTCCCTAGTTTAGTTTAGCTTAGGCAAGTAGTTTTAACACTGTTAATAATAAACTTGAACAAGTCAATGTACACCCATAGGGCATTTCATAAAGATGTATATTGAGTATGACAACAATTTAAAAAACAAACAAAATTAAATGATGAAATCGGTACAGACAGGTAGAGAAAATATTAGAATAATAAATGGGTCGACTGATTTCTAAAAGAGACTACTACTACACAATAAGTTTATAAGAATGCATTGTGGTATGTTTTCTACTTAAAACATGCCTACTATGAATAGTGAACATACAGATCTTTTGAAGATCTTTATAACATCCAGTTTATCATTGTCCTCCTTCTTGTCTGGTTTCTTATTAGGACACATTTCACAACTGTTGTCTCTACCATTTACTGAAGACTGCCACCTTAGAGTTGTAAATTTAATATTAAAATACGTTATCATTTTGTTAGGACTTACAAAAAGTTTGGCCACATGTCATCATCTTCACTTTCAGACGAATCTACTCCGGATGAAGATTCATCTTCTAGAGCCTGGATCTGCTGTTTGGACCGTGATGAATATGACACTGACCACTCTACCAAGTGTGCTGGAGGTGCGAGTTTTTCTATATCCTATAAGATTAATTGAAATTCCACATTTACTAAAGTATATATTAAAGCAGTAAGAGTAAATGGATGCCCATCGTGTAGTTTTAAATTACAAAATTGAAAGTGTAATCTTACCTCATTTTTATCGATAGGCAAACGAATCCTTTGATTGATTACGATATTCTGTTTTTCAGGGCTTTGTGTAAATGTAGAATTAGTATTTGAACTGTTCTGGTTATCCTTCGGTTCGATTGTTGCACTTTCTATCCAGCTGTTGTAATATCTGACTACATTTTCATGATTCAAACGTGATAACAACTTCACTTCTCTGGTGATCTTCTTGTTCAGTTGCTTGTTTTTCGGATTTAGTTCAATACGTTTGATGGCATAACAGCCACCATCTAATTTGTTTTTAACTTTCAAGACATCACCGAATGCCCCCTTGCCGAGCCATTTCAATATTTCGAATTCATTTTTTATCCGTGACTGGCTATTGGCACCAGTCGGTATAAAAAGCTGAATGTCCATAGCTTCGGGAGAATCTCCGTGTCCATCCTTCCGAAAGAAAAACAAGTAAATGCAGACATTCTCATTTATTTTCTTTATTAATAAATAAATTTGTACTGGCAAAAATCCAAATATTTACGCATTATACAGCAGTCATGTCAGCTTGAATTTTACAAGATTTGAGAAGTTTTTTGGAACTGAACCCATTATTTAAAAAAAAAATATGATTCTTTGCTATACGATACAAACTTAAATATTCAAAAAAAGGTTTCTTGATTTTTATTTTACAATTTCCCCTCTGATAACATAGATTTCGACAATGCAAAGATTTGTCTCATTATATTTCTTGAGATTAATCAAATGCTCAATCTATTGAAAACCCACTTATACATCTGACATACACATTAAAAACATATTGTTTTTTGATACAATTGTGGGGCTAAAACTTGGCATCTTTAGTACTAAATAATATACTTATCTATTTGATTATAGTGAGCTTAATGATGTAAAGAGATGAAGCTATGTGTGACCCATTGAACTGTTGAGTTGAAAAAGCATTCTGGTGGCTTGACCAGCAAGCAATGAATGATTAAAAAATGGCACTTCACTATAATATATTTAGAAAAAAAAAACAGACCAAGAGAGTGGTGGAGTGACTGTGGAGGACTGGAGCAAGATGGAAAGACTTGCAAAAAGAAGAAGGTTGGCAAGGAAAGAGTTTGTGGACAGTGCTTATACTCACATTAGACCCACTTCGATCATTTTGGTCAACACTTCTTTGCGGTGAGATTTTTTCTAAAGGTGTTTTAATAAACTGATGATTTAAGAGCTGGTCTGTCGACCATCTTGTTCTTTCATTTGTGTCAAGACATCTAAAAACAAGCCCCATTACTTCATTAATGATGTAAGTTTATCTAATTTAAAATTTTGTAATACATGTAATGGATTCCTAACCTGTTGAGAAAATCCTTTAGATCTTGAGAAAGTCCAGTTGGTATTTTAGGTTCAGCTTCCGTAACAACAGTTCCTCGTAATAGTGAAATAAGTAATACGCCGATTCGTAAAATGTCTTGTTTTTTTGAATACCTAAATAAGAAACAAATATTGATATACTTAAATATTATTTTTAAAGGCAAGACTAAATTTGCTATGAGTTGAGCGATTATAACGACAATAGTACATAGTACATATAAAATATAACAGTCTGAGATCCATATCACCTGTTTGGGAGTTGGAAATGCAGACCCACAAATCAATAATACACAGCATTAAAACATAATATGGCATAATATTAATAAAATAATTCATCCATACCTTCCTCCTTGATTGCCACCTTGATACAATTCCATCAATCGTTTATCCAAGCTATAATCAGCGAGTCGCACAGTTCCCGTTCTGTCCACAAAGACGCTGCTCTCCCTAAGGTCCTTGTGCACAACATTGTTGCGATGAAGAAAATCAACAGCCTCCAGTAAACCAGATGCAAAGTGTCTAAGTGTATCTACTTCAATGCTGATCCGGTCATTTAGATACAGACAAGAAATATTACCACCTGAAGAGGTAAATTGAGTTGGCATTTAGTTATAGACTATATGGTGAATTTCTATGGTCTGAAGAAATAATAATATAAAAATAAGGACATTTATATTATGCTTTCATGGAATTTGACATTATGGAAGCTAAAATTGATTTACTCATTTTTTTTTTAAATTAAATCTTGTGAAATTGGAAAAAGATTCTTCCAGAGAGAGGAAGAAGGTAAAACAGTACTTCAAAATCAAATAATCAAAACCTTTATATGATAAAAAAAAATACAACTAACCTAGTATAAACTCCTGAAGTAGATAAACAATGAAGGTATCTTCATCATTGACATATTTGAAATTCACATAGTGAACTAGATTCGGGTGATGCAACTTCATCAAGAAGCTCATCTCTTGTTCAATACTGGCGATTTGTTTCGTACAGGCCGATAAATCAAAGGGTTGTACAGAAACTATATGAGTGGGAGAGTACTCTTTCTTGGAAGAAACATATGGTACAGGCCCTGAATGAAATTTTATAGACCATTCACTCATAGCCAGAAGTTCTCCAGAGGTTATATCTAGAGCGGAGTAGACTACGCAGCCACGCTCGGAGTGACCTAAATGGATAACATTATTCATTTATTGTTCGTTGGCAATAATAACACAGCCTGAGCAATTATCCGTCTAAATATTACATGTATATTATATAAAGCTAATTAACTTCAGCCTCTGCAAAGGAATCTTAAACACATCATGAAATATTCCCTTATAATCTATAAGATTCAAGATACATAAATTGAAATTAATATTCACTTAAAATATATTCAGTACTGATTCTTGGTAGAGTGACATTAATATTAAATTTTCATCATAAATTACGTTTGGAACATTTACCCAAACATCGGCCTCTATATATTTGTCTATCTCCTCTAAAAGAAAATTTTAACATTTTCGTTCCACGATGTTCACAAATACTTCCTTCAGAACTCTCTGATGTTGACTGGCATCTTTTTCTAAAATATTAAATTACAAACCATAGTTAGTTAATAAAGTTACCACCATTTAGATTCAATTATACAGCCAAACAAAAAAATAATTCAAACTAAAATTGCAGACATTCCAGAAGTTTCAGTATTTTAGTTTTGAGGCTAGATGTTCACAATCTGAGTATAATAGGCATTAACTCAACTAGACATAAACTGAATTCTATTTTACATTCAATATGAGCAGTTTTAGACAAGACATCGGAAGCGGCAATTTAGCAATTTTCGTTTTTTGTTTATCAAATAAGTTCAAAATATATACATGGACGGGCAAAAAATCATAAGGAATACAGCAGCCGAAGTCATAATTTATGGATTTTTCATATTATTGTGTGATTTATATTTTAAATTTAGTAGAAAAATCGATGAAGGAAAACATCTTTCGCATCATAAAGTTTTACGCTTCCAATGTTTTGCCGAAAACGGCTTGAATAATCATGCAATTCAAATTTGTATGAATATTTCAAATATAAGATTATCTGAGGTTATGTCCTCTCATTAGCTACGGAAGAAAAGGACATGAGATATACTGAATTATCAAAAACAATAACCTCCCAACGTAGCTACCAAAAGTTTGAAACAGTCGCATTGTCATGAATGGGAAATATCGTAAGTTGAAAAATTCTTGTATTTATTTATGTCTTTGAGCCAAAAAAAATAATTATACACATTAACAATTCTATTACCTAGCAGAATATGTTCTAGTTCGTTCAATGATAGGATTGATTACATGTAATGGAGGATTGTTAGAATTTTCATTGACTAGCTCCTGACAAAGACTATGGCGAGGTTCTTTGACCAATTTCTTTTCCGCCCTTAAAATTTCTTGTCTGCGTAATATTTCATCTTGGATCTCTTGCCTCTGAAAATATTCACAAACTGTTTTAAAATATGTGAGTTTCAGAATGAATACTAGATGAAAATTGATTTTACACTCAAAATAATAATTAACTTGTTCACTTTCATAAATCAATCATAATTGACGAGTGAAAAAGTTTAGTTAAAATCAATACAGCTTGATATGCAAATAGATTTGCATTCTTGCATAAGAATGAAGAAATATTAATTGAAGAAAAAACAGTAATACTTTATTATAGGAAACTATGAAGTTACATTCGATTATTTGTTGACATTTTAAATGAGTACATAATGATACTGTCAGCATAAAGTAATTTAACAGTCAATGGGTCAATGTTTACAATTTATACGTTTTAATACATTTTATATTTGCTACCTCTTTATCTTCTTGTACTTGTTTATCTCGAAGTTTTATTTGTTCATTTTGCTTCTGACGGCTCAACATTTCTTCATAAAATGATTTAAAACCAGGTTTATTGTATCCATGCAGAAAAGTCTGAAATCAAAACGAGATTAGATCATTTCTTGTACCAACAATTCTGGTTTTCAAATATTAGTTTTCTCATATTAATTGCTTGGTTTTAACGATATCTTCAAAAATAATAAAAGGATATTATACTAGCTATTTAACAAGCTTTATATGTGATATCCTCATATTTACAATACCAACATCCCGCTCACATTCCTTGTAAATATCCCCATTTGTTGTGTGAAGGTTAAGCAATTTTCAAGTAGGTTCAACAATGAGCCAAATCAGTTGACTATTATGATGTAGTTTTGACAGTTACTTTGTGTTCATCCCGGAATCGTTCTCACTTTTGTGTGTGTTCAAAGATGTTATAACTCAATTTTATAAACAAAAAACTCAATAGAATAATGAATTTTCTGATATATAAGAAAGTGGTTTAATGATGAGAAATAATATTACCTGGACATGTTGTGCAATTTCGAAAATCATTACTTCGCCGCGGAGGCCTTTAGTTAAGGCACGAAGCTCATCTAGTAGGGTGTTTAATTGAGAATCTGATAAACCTTTAGAGTTTTTGACGGTTAATACTGGTTCTCTATGAATGATATAAAGTATATTTCATTATTATTGGGAAGAAGAATGTCTTGAAATGAAGTACAATGGAATAAATAGATAAATATAGTGATTTAAAACTATTAGTCAAAGAAACAGACAGTAAAGTCATTACAGGAAAATAGTCAATCACAATAAAACCTATAAATCATTCTATTATATAAATATACATGTATTATAAGGATATCAATAAGTAAAAGAGAGATTGAGCATACATCAAAATAGTGTTTAGTAAATAAGGTATTATATGAATTGCTAAGTTGCAAAAAGCACCCTGGATTCATGACCGACGGTAAAGGTAACGTTTATCACCCTGCCACTCTTAAAGATTTTTTGATAATGAGGTATCTGCGTCATGGACATGCATTATTTTAAATGTCAAAGTATGCAAATTTTTGTGTGAGTAGTTTCACTTATTGCGTCATTTATTTGCGAAACATTTCATGACCAACTTCACTGGGACAGCTAAACTTCACCCCCAAACGTTTACCACCAGAGTGTCAAACATTTGAAACAATATAATAAAAAGACAATATATTATTTGAAAAACCAACCCAACCTACTATCTCAGAATTGACTTGAAATATAAATCGCGATATACTAAAAGAATTAAGTTTAGGCTATTTTTAATATGCATGGTATATATATTTATTCTTTTTTTAAGTGTTACTTTTTAATTATTATATTTATGTATAATTTTAGGAATTGGAGATTATGGACAACTATTTATAGTTTCATCTATGAATGACACACATTCTTCCCAACTTTTGCAATATGGTAAAAATACTGAAAAATTATATACACAGTTGACATAACATAAATAGGAAAAGAATATTATTTATAATATATAATTATTAATCTTAATGCCTATATATTTTGTATAGGCATTAAGAGAATCTTCTGTATCAGAAATAAAATGGAATATTTGTACAGCTACTGATATCATCATTGGTATTTAGAATCAATAATTTTTTTGATTTCAAGCGTTTTTCAATGAGTTATTGTGTAGTGAGGGTGTAGGTTCATTTAAACATTATTATTGTAAAATTGTATTATTTTGTTTACTTACATTTCGGGATAATTGAGTGTGCATTGAATTTTCAATTCTATCATGCAATGTATTTCGTGGTTGCCCGATGACCCCTGCTGTGGGAATAGTTTTAGAAGTATGTCTAAGGGCTCCCATGCTTCTAGCGGTTGACATTTCCGTAAATCATCCAAATCCTTGCCAAATATTGCCTGCAACCAAACATGCAATGAAAAAAATATTGCACACAGAAGTCATGACATAAAAATTCCTATAATATTATTGGCATTGGCAGACGAACCTTTAATGCTTCAATTTCATTATCTTGGCGTTCTTTCGGGCTGTCATCAGACATCTCACCTCTTGAAAAAGCACATTTAAACGGATTTGATTACCTTGCAAAAATAAAAACAAACCGAAGTAACCGGACTGTTATGACAATCCAGTCGACAACGTGTAGGAATCTATGGTATAAAAACTTCAAATATTTATGGCTACTATAACCATCGTGAAAATAGAGTGTGTCTAAACTTTGAATACTTGCACAATATTGACATTGAAATTTGTTTATATTATTTTCAAATTAATATCTTCTTCTTATTTATTTTTCACCTATCTTTCATTTTAATTATTTAATTTTTAAGTTAAATACACGTGTGTACTTGTATTACAATATTAAATTTATTAGCATTTAAATTCTGAATTATTTAAAACTGGTAAACTTCCATATGTGAGATCACTGTT
>JAGVSQ010002433.1:0-15717 GCA_022683975.1 Rhyacophila evoluta | reverse complement strand
AATCTTCACGATTTTTTTTATCATTATAATATAACGATAACATTATACATGTATCATATCACCTATGTTTATTTTATCACTTTTATATGTATCCGTTATGTATGTGAAGCACATGTCTACTAAGTTGGGCTTCCAGTGGTGCTTTGTCACCCACTACTAGTTTTCCATCTTCATAGTTCATACCAGCATGTACACAATGGTAATTTAAGACTCCATAAATTTTCCTGAGTTATCATTAACATGAACAGTTCTACAGTTACACAACTTTAAACGCATCAGGAAACTGCTTGGTGTATTAAATCATCCCCAAATTCATAACACAATCAAGCAGTCTCTATAAATAAAATAAAAGATCGATAAATTCCATCAAGCATAGTAAGATGAAGCCACTCTATCTTGTCTATGGTAACTACTTGAGATGCTACTAATAGAGCTTTTGAAGTTAATATGATGTTAGTGCATAACGATCTGTCGTACTGAGTAATTTTCAAAGGAATTCACTCCAGGAAGCCACATGTCACAAGGGAAATACGTACACAAGTTACAGTAATGAATATGACATGCAATATTAACTAAATATAAAGTAAGTATGTGATACTATTTGAATAGATATTAATAATTTATATATACACTTTGATATCGCTGCACCGCGAATAAGAGGCATCTAGACCTACCTAGGGGTTGGAAATTTTGAGAAAACAAAATAATCCCAATCCAAATTTTAACATTTTTGGAATTTTGAAATCTCGGATTCTTTCGGAATTCCGAATTATTACGGATTTTTTTTTGAGCTGGATCAAAAATTGGATGTATATAAGGTGAGTTCGGAATTTGGCATTTCGCTTTGCAATCTCTAGAGGTGTCTTGTGAAAAAAGATTTTTCAACCACCTGCTTACATATTTACAGTCTCCTCGGTAGCGTAGAGGTTAGCGTGCGCGCCTAGCAAATCGCGGGAGTGCGAGTTAGATTCCCACATCTGCTGGATTTGAAATATCTAAAAATGCAGGAATAGATGTCGATTGGGTTGAAAAATTTCCTGACAAGCAATTCTCATGAAAAATAATCCGTCAAGACATGTCTTTACATTGCAAAAATCCATATACTCCACTTTGTGAGCGAACAAAGCTTAAAAAATACATATTTCACTTATTCTTAGCTTTCAAATTTTAAATGTTTCAGTCCTTTTCAAAGTATTTTATATTTTCACGACACAAATATCATTTTACTTGGAAACTACTGGCTAATTCATTTCATCGTTATTATAAAAAGATGCTCATCATATTAAGGCGCCATTGTGTGGTGCACGATCTGGGCACCACGTACGGTGCGGCCCTTTAATATTTGAATACATGTTAATAAATTATATTAAAGTTTAGATCATTATCATTTGATGAGTTTTAAAAATATACCAAATAGAAATATCATGTTGCATTAAAATAATAATTTGAAACTGTCCTTAGGTAACTGTCATAACACGAAAGAAAGAAAACAAACAACAAAAGAATAATTCAACAAAAGTGACACGTTTTGGTTACATTTTTATTTTAAAAAAATCCATTTTTACTTCCGTTTCCTACAATAATGCGGAACTTCAAAGTAGATTGAAACGAGCGAGCTGAAAACGAAATGATGATGGCAAAAGAATGAATAATTTTCTACAATTGTATTTTTAAAGAAATGTGGACGTTACGAAATACTTAATTGAATATCTTGGGATGCAGAGTTATACTAATAAGTAGACTGAACGGATATGAAAGAAGGAAAAGAAAGAAACAAACAATCTTTTACATATCGACAGTAGAAAGGAAAAAAGACGTAGCCTACATAATGCATAACAAATTTTACAAGAGGAACAAGAAACGTTTATTAATTTAATGATTTTGAGTTAAATTTACAACATTTTACTGAAACAACCTTGAAGTGCATGAATACTAAAACTGGTATTTTATTTACTCAATATATTCGGTGGAAGCCCTTTTTCCTGGTCGAAAATTTCACAAGCTATCGTTTTTCAAACTTAAAAGCTAAATTTAGACACCAATTCATCAATTTCAGTTTACATATTCTTGATAGAACCTGTATTAAGTTCTATACATTTTGATTGTCGAATAAATCTATTTGGAAAACTTTATGGCTACGTTCTTTTTTCTTTCCACAGTCAATGCTAAAAGCATCATCATGGGAGAAACAGTGCTTAAAATAGTATAGCATATATATCAGAGGAAGCTTAAAATCACTTTTCATCATCATACGTTACAATCATTTCGGGACGTAGAGTAATACAATAAAATAAATACATCAGTAAGATCGAGTTATGAAAGTAAAATCATATCGAAAAAATTACCACATGGAAAAATAAATAGTTAAAAGGGTACACACTTTGAATATTATAAGTTTTACTTGTGGGAAGAGAGTTTGTTCGATTTAAATCGGATATCACTAAGAGAATTTTAAGTTACAGAAGCTTTACTGTGCAATATAGTGAACATATTAAAATATAATAGGCATACCGGTAAATAACACGGATTTGGATGGAATTTAAGATAATATTGTATATTGCATACGTGCGATTTAATATATTTGTAATTTTATCACGAAAACAAGCCTCAGATTGTATATTGTCAAAATTCTTTAAAGTTGTTGAGATCATAGATATTCTGCGAAAAGTTTTAATTTATTACTTTATTTTAAAGAAAATTGCAGCTGAAAGCTACTGTCTACTTTGCAAAGCTTGTGGTAAACATGCTTTATCTCAAGTTATGTGTGAACGCTGGTTCAAATAATTTAAAAGTGATCAATGTGAAAGTCAAAAAACTCATATGAATGATGTCATACGTCTCAGAAGAGAGGTTTTCAAAACGGCTAGATCAGTCAGTAAATGATATCCGCCTGGGCATGTGTTTTATGTTAAAATTTCTAGCGGGATTTTAATATTTTTGACTTTTAATACATAATAAAATTATTTTTATAGCCGAATACAATAATTGATCTAGCAGATTTTGCACAATTTTAATTTAAACATAATTTTTTTACTGGACACTTGGGACCTATTACCGTAGCTAAAGTGACAGTAATGCGAGTTTTAAACGTTGCTCAATAAATAATTTTGATAATCTAAAAGCAATGGGATGGATTTTAATGGAAGGAAAATGAACATTGTCAACTGATACACCCAGTATATACTGAACATGGCTAGGACTGATACGTTTAATGGTGTAGAAGTTGCTACCCATATAATAAAATGTAATAAAATAAATGATTCCGTCATTCGGAAGGCATTTGATGTGGACGTAAATTGGGATGTAGGAAAGCGATCAAACTCAGACGTAGATTTCGGCTGCGTCAGTATACTCGACTGAGGATTACAGATCGTAAAACGGACGGCATCGTCAACACGACAGCCTGTTTTAATGCTTCCTTTTGTGCGTCACGTGGATATTTATAGCCTAGATGTGAGACGTAATCTAATGGATTTATTGTTTATAATAAATATACGCCTTGTATTTTTGATTGAGATTTATGATTTTATTTTATACCAATTTTTCGCTTAATACTTTTTGTTTAACATGTTCTCTATCAAAGTGAAGCATATGGATCCACACATTGTGAAGATATCTACTCCAAAAGTGGACTATACGGATCTTTGCAATGTGAAAACGTCTTGACAGATTATTTGTTTGCGAGATTTGTTTGTCAGACGATTTCTCAATCTAATGGACATCGAATCCTGCACTTTTGGATTAATAAAAATTCGTAGATGTGGAAATCGATTCTGCATTTTCAAGATTGCTAGGCGCACAGGGTGACTTTATATTGATGCAAATTTATAAATTTATGACGTGTATTATGACTTTTTGGAAACTTAAATTTTTAATTATACCATCTCAGAGTTGAAATGACTGAAAAACATGAAAAAAATCACAATAAACCAATTCATTTTGAATTGTTATAATATTACCATATGTGCTAAATAATCCAAATAGAAAAAAATATTAAATACTGTAGTAATTATATATTAAACTAATGTCCTTATTGTTTATACTATTTTTTAAAACCATAACGTATGGGCGTATTTTTACTATGCGAATATATATTTATTGATCTATACTTTTCACGAGAAAAAAATATCAGCCAGTTGCTTATTCCATTAAAAAACCAGTCCTGCTTCTTTGATTTATTAAAAAATCCTTAAAAGATGCGAGACTTGGACTCACAACATTTGGCACCAAAGTCCACACGCTTAACTCACAGCCATCGAAGCACTAAAGATATACCAAAATATAACTAATTATAAAATAACAACATCTAGATTAAATACCCTGAAGTAAAAATGTAGGATATAAGATAATTATAGTACAGTATTTTCGCTCCAGATAGCAGTATATTTAAATAACGAGAAAAGGAAAATCTTAATACTGTAGCTTAAGGCAAAGTTAGTTAAAATATTAACTAAATCAGTATTGGGGTATTAATTTAAAAATCTAAAAAAACCAGATATTTAAGTCTATAAGCTAAGACTTAATATTTTCATCGTATTAAACAAATTTTAAATATTGTTCATTGTGAGTTACAAATTATGTAAGATTACAATATACTATCTTATGCTTGGAAAATATATGTGTTTTTAAATTAGTTTGAATCTATCCCAGACAAATCCAAGTGGTAAAGTTAGTTATATATATTATAGAAACGCTAAACATAGTATGTTGATACGTACGTGCTACCTATATATTAGGATCGGATTGAAAGCGAACAAAACAAAACTGAAAAACAAATAAAAGGACCATACTTCCCTCTTCTATGCGTCACTGAGCTTTTAGTTGACATCGGCTTACTTTAAAAGCACTAAATAAAGCTTTCTGCCTTTGTTTGCAATTAATATATTATCCTCACAAAATGCGATCTAAAAACTAAAGTTATGTTCGACTTTTTTGTCACAGTTGTTTATTTTCGTCTCCCCGGTAGCGTACAGGTAAGTGTTTAGCATCAAGGGGATGCGATTTGAACGCATACTTTTACCGGATTTTTTAAAATCCAAAAATACAGAACTGAGTGTCCATTGAGTTGAAAAAAAATCTATGACAAGCAATTATCGCGAAGAATCATCTATCAGGACATGTCTTCACACGGTTGATATCCATATGCTCCACATGTATACATCAATTATTTATTTTTTATTTGCTATCACAAGAGAAAACTCTTTGTTGCTCCTGATCATTTGACACAAATGGAAAGGTTAGTGTGCAGATTATTCTATAGATATCATTTTTAACGAAAAACGTAGAGAAGTATACATTAACTTGGGCAATCAGCCATATAGGTCTCCACAATTATCATAAATTATATGAATATTTATACAGCTGTAGGATTCGATCTCTCAAACTCCAGCACCAAAACGATTTCACACATATCTCTCGGCTATCGAAAATCGTTATTTTGTAACTATAATTTTTCCCTTTACTATGATCAGGCTATAGTCATTTTAACTATAAGCACCTGTATAATACTTACATATATATATATATATATAATAATAATTGTATTTCTTATTTAATTAACAATATTCTTTGCTTGGAAAATTATGGCGAAAAATGGTTTTCTTTTTTCTAGTTTTCAATAAACTGTTACAAATCGTACATTAAGTTGAGCACGTGTAAATTTATGCTGCTATAAAAAATAATTGAATATTTATGTAAGAGGGAACAAGAAAAATAATTAGTAATTCATGAATATTCACCGTTCACTTTTTCAGGCGTATAAATTAAAAGAAAATGTTTCCTGAAAGATTAATTGAATCAGAAAACAACGTATTTGAATGTTTAGTCGTATGGTATTACCCTTATATTATGATATTATAATTTGACTGTAGAGAGGAAAAACGAACAGTTTTTTTTCGAAATTATTATTATTTAACACTTAACTGGCCTTCAAATGCACGTAGATTAAGTAGATATATTAATTGAATGTTACAACGTGAACGTAGTTTCTACATATATTGACTGTAGAAAAGAAAAAGGATGTAACCTCAGTATTTGTAAATAGCATTTCTTAATAGTCGTGATGTATAAATCTTAATGCACGTTCTATAAAAAAAATCAAGTTGTAAATGTCGAATTAGTATCTAAATTTGCTATGAAATATGAAAAAAGAGGGCTTGTAAAATTGTCCACCGTGAGGAAGGATTTTTTAAAAATAATCTATGAAATTAATAACAGATACGGTAAATAAAACAGCATTTTTAATCTTCATACGCTTTTAGGCATGTATTTAATATTTTGACTTTGTTAAATAAACTTTTTTGTGCCTCCTGTTTTTTTCTGTGGGTTACATATTTTTGCTCTTCTACAGTCAAATAGTACAATCATAATGTATGCTAAAAATACACACGAAAGAGAAATGTAAGAAAATGCGATTTAAAATGTTTTTATTCGAATATATTTTTTTAATAAAATAATTTATCATCTTTCCATGACGAAAATGCTGTGTTTTTGTGTCATTGTGTATTAAATTATTGATGTAAATCAAAAATTATTGTAGAATAATATTTCATTATTAAATGAATACATGTACATTGAAATGCGGCGGCATTACGCAAATCAGCTGAAATTCCTCAGCTGTATAAAAAATAAAGTAATGTTTAAAAATGCAAGACTGGAGCTAATAAGGATTGTTATTATACATATACTTGAGCTTTTCAGTTACATGATAGTTAAAAAAAAAAAATTAATATTTAGTAAAAAGGTGCTTGATAAATGGGTTGAGTCATGTGCTGACAATCAATACTCGTATAAAACAACGTCTTGAGATTTGTATTCTCAACGTGGAGATCTCGATGCACCACTTATTTCGGAAC
This sequence comes from Rhyacophila evoluta, assembly GCA_022683975.1. Taxonomy (NCBI): domain Eukaryota; kingdom Metazoa; phylum Arthropoda; class Insecta; order Trichoptera; family Rhyacophilidae; genus Rhyacophila; species Rhyacophila evoluta. The sequence goes on along the minus strand of JAGVSQ010002433.1, from coordinate 8,863 downwards.
GAATTTATTATAGTTAAAAATACCACATACAAAAAAAAAGTCATTTTAAATATTAAACGAAAAACGAAGAGCATATCGACTGTGTGAAGGCAAATGGACGTTATAATCTATCATAATTTGTTATAATCATATTTATATCGTGTTGTAAATATGTTGAATTTATAATTTGTAATATTACAATATGTATAAAATAAAAAAATTAAATTACTGTATTTCTAAAGTGGAAATCTACATAATATGGAGATTCTTATACTGAGTAGAATACATAGAATTTAATAAAAAAAATTAAAAAAAAAAAAGTTCAATTTAGAATTAATAAAAACCACCATAAAATTTTGTTTATTTATTTTGTAGTCTTTCTGTCAGTGACTGATATTAAAAACTGTGTTTGTATACGCAAAAGTATTTAAAAACTCTTTTCAAACGTTTAACAGGTATAGTAATTAGTGACCTACTTCAAAACAATGTCAGAACAACTCCTCGTAACTTTATAACAATCCCTTTCGTTCGCTACAAAACACCCTGAATCTGACATAATGATGCATGAAATATAACGGAGTGACTATACCATATACATTATTTTATACTGAATTAATAAATAAGCCAGGGTGTACTTCAAACACATTTAAATATTAATTTATACAATTAAAATTCTATAATTCAATTGCTCTCCCCGGCTAGCGTACTATAATAAATAGCGTGCGCCCCTAGCAATCCGGGGAATGCTGGCTCGATTCCCCATCTGATCAGATTTTAAGAGTCTGAAAATGCAAGACTGGATACCTATTGGGTAAAGAAATTGTCTGACAAACGATTCTCTTGAAAAATAATCTGTCAAGACGTCTTCACATTGCGGAGGTCCATATACTCCACTTTCGGAGTGGATTTTTTCACTTCGCGTAGCCCCATTTACTTTCGTAGAGGATATATTCACACTTTTTAGATATACGTGCTTCACTTTTCGAGCGGATATGGTGAAATATATATATTGTCAACTTGGTAGCTATCTAGTTGGATTGGTTGGCGCACGCGTATCGTTGCTAGACCTCATGGTTGTAAGTATAAGTGCGTGAGATTTAGAAAATTAAACATTGCTCAATGGGTGATTAAATCACAAAAAAAGTTTTTTGTGTAAAGTGTGTGCAAAATATGTTAAATGCGGGTCATATCCTTTTTCTTTTGCACAGTCGATATCTATCCTATCATGATAATCTTTAAAAAATGATGTTAATGAGAACTTAACAATAAATACATTTTTGCTAGAGATAAATGAATAAAGTCACAAAAAAAAGAAAATGGAATGTTCCACTTAAAATATGGTGTATATATTTTAATAAAGATAATGCGTTTGCTTAATTTTCATTATTATATGCTAGTTATTAAGTTTTGCAGCGTATTAAAGATAACTAGAGTAATAACAATTTTATTTTAATGGGCCGTAATTGTTCTCTTGATAGCTTTAGTAGTCTCACAAGGTTTAAGCCGTACCGAGACATTTCACCAGAAAATAAAAATTTACTGCAATTCGTTTATGTTCCGACTTTACGGAGGGTAATGACATAATCAATGGCGACGCTATCTCGATTTTTACGGAGCCCCACACTGCCGCGAACCTTGCGCCGTCCCTGGCACGGCGGGCCGGAAGTATGCAACCTACTTCACACCGGAAGCGTCCCAATTCCACTGTTTCCGGTGTATTCAAAGGCGTACTGTAAAGTATACTTACAATACCTTAATAAATCGTACGCTAACGTAAGACTATCGTTGACTACATCATTCTACGAAAGAAAAAATGGTCGTCATTATTATCATCTACTTAAAATCGCAAACAACGATCGGCCTTATTATTTATTTTATCGTTATTCAGTCAACAAAAAAAAATATTACTCAGAAAAAATTATAATCGTAATAAACTTTTTAACGACATCTAATTTCATTAAGTCAAAGGTTATATATAATGCTTAAACTTTTTAACACCAGATGGTGTTGTGCATAAATTTACCAATTATAAAACGTTAAGTTCACATTAAACCACACGAAAACGCAAAAATAAGTACACTTAATAACATTTATTTTTTGTTTTGTTTATCGTCAGTGTTGATACAAATAAAAATATTAAACGATGTCAAAAATACTACTTTAATTATTAAAAACCCAATAGAATCTTACAGCACCTTAAGAGCTTTATATAGTTTTTTTATTACTATATATTAGAATTACATATTTTTTACTAATTACACTCTTAAATTATAAAACACATTTTTTTATCGAGCTTGGAGATTAAGAATGTATTTTTCGCAATATTTATCATTTTTTTGGCTTTTTTTCTTACTGTTGCAAACATAATTTTTGAATTTTTGGAATTATGTCTATTTAACTGGGCAGTAAGTCACAAAATAAATTGATTGTTATCTATACTAAAAATACTTTGGATTGATTTATTCAATTTATTTATTTATTTATCAAGCATATCAGTATACATATTTTTTTCTCTAATAGATTGTCTTAGATATTTGTTATTATTATATATTATAATTCCAATTAAAAAAAATGCAGCTAATAGCAAAAAATCATACATTTAAATAAGTGTTAAGTAATAACTGAACATAAAAATATAAGAAAATTAATAAAAATAATTTAATTTAGTGTACGAATAATTTAAATGTGTATTGAAACGTGTAATGTAAAATAGCAAGTTTTCAAAGCAAGAACACAGCTTAGTTAATTTAATAAATAAAAACACAATATGTGATACGCAATTGCTGTATTTTTGGTTATAACGTTGACTTAGTGTTTTTTGTCTATGATTTAAGACGTATAGTATTAAGCAGCGATGAAAATTATCAAACATTATTTTCTTGAGATTGAAATTTTGTCATTAGCTGCGTTTTTGCTTATGACGGCATTATAGATGCATTATATACAATAATCATTTACATGATAAAAATAAGATAAATGTATATTTATTTGAACTTACGTTTTGCTTTTAGTAAAATTAAAATATTTGTGGTTATTTGGTTAACACGGAAACTGATGTTTTTCAGGCCGTAAGAAATAAACATAAGCGACATCGCGTGTGCTACTGAAAGTATGGACGCTATTCGAATTATTCATTTTGCGAATGTCTCAGATGTGAACTATCTGACTAGACAAATATTCCAGGGCGCCAAGGCCCAGATTTTTCATGCAGAAGTATATCGATGTAAAGAATATCGCTCATGTTTGTTTTTCGTTCAAACAAATGATTATAGAAATGACGTGTGTATTTGCGTTGCCATACTTTTCACACATAGACAAATATTTTTAAACATATCCTGTTCAAAAAAGGAAGTTTATAAAGTGAATAATATATATAGACCACTCAGTCTATTGGGATTTGAACGTTTTCTATACATTTACAAGATTTACACCCACCACCGTCGGTTCCAAGAAGGCACGCTTAATGGTCCGGCTACCGATAAAATAAATGTTGATATAAACTAAATATTTATTTATTTAGATGTAAACACTCAAGAATATACACATTATATTATATTAATCTAACGTGTCTTAACCCTACTTGAAATATATTGAAGTTGGTCCAATATTTTCATCAGTATTGGTAGTCTACCACACACCGTTCATGCACGTTTAGCTTGATGAAAACAAAGTCAAAATCAAATTTTTCAATAATTGTTTTGAATTATATGTCGATCGTGGAAAAAAGAGGACGTAACCCACATAAAATACATTTAACAAGAGGCCGAAAAAACGCTTATTTAATGATTTTGAGCCAAAGTCGAAACATTAAATAGGCACAACCTCAAAGTGCATGAACATTAAAAATGGTGTTTTATTTAGTCAATATGATATCAATTTAATAAGCTATTTTTTTTAAACTGAGGATTATGTCCTTCTTCCTTTCCACAGTAGATATAGTAACTGACAAGTTTAAAATAGTTTGATTTGTATATGAGAAGTCTAGTATTATAATTCATAATCTCCACCAGTGCTTGTTTTTGGCAAAATACAATAAAAAAAATGTTTTTGTGCTACGGTTAAAAATAACTACAGCCAAATTCCGTAATAGCGAATACCGAAATAACAAAATTTTCGTTATAACGCACATATTATGGCGCATCGGAAAAAAAGGATATACCTATTATACATTGCTTTATAACGAAATTTCAGTATAATGAAACCAAACGGGCGGTCCCACAAGCTTTGTATTAATCGAATTAGCTTTATGTAAGTTGTATTAAACTGGCGCACGGTAGCAGAGCGACGGCAGCAGAGCATCGGCAACAGAGATGCAAAACAGCCATCAATATGTGAGCGAGCAAGTGAACAAGTCTGGTAGCGCGACAACGCGTTGTCATCAGAACAACTTGCTCACCTGCTCACTCACCCATATAGCTATTTTGCGTCTCTGTTGCCGACGCTCTACTACTATCGTTCTGCCACCGTGACATCTATCGTAGCTCTGACCTTAAACGGATAATCGATAGAGAAATTGACCATAATTATTATGCTGTATGATTTGATACCCGGAATGAAGTTAGTTGAATATTTGTATTAGGAATAGGTGGCTTACATTAGACGAAAGATAATCGATAAATTGTGCCAGTAAATAAAATTTCAATACATATAATTTATAATTATTTCGCACACAAATAAGTTCCTATATTCTCTATCAGTATTCTATTATAATTTATATCACACATATGATTCACAAAAAACCAACGCTCGTTTCGTATATGGCAATAAAACCTAAAACAAAATGAAAAAATAAAACAATTCATCAAAATCGTGTCTGCCATATAAATTGCAATAAAGACCAAACCGGAAGGGGCAGCACTTTCAAGATGGAGACGGTTTATGACTACGATATTTCAGAATCAGCAGAATATTACGTGTTATGATTTATGCACATCTCTGCCCAACCTGCAGGTTGGTAAATATATTCTATTTACGCGTATGAATATAGAATAATGCATTATTACAGCGAAGAAAATCGTAGCCAATATTGCAGGAACACATATCTTCATTTTTTTATTCATATCACTTTGTAAAGTTTTATTTTTTGCTATCCTCTGTGCTAATAATACAATTGGCACATTTTTGCACCAACATAGAATTTAAGCACGTTTTATAAACGTATATGCTAATGTAAAAAATTATAAATAATATAAGATATTGACAAATATAAAACTATACTTTACACAGTGACTTAAATCAAAAAATCAAGGTACGTGTTCATGTAATAATAGCGAGATATATATTTGTATATTTTAAAAGTGTAGGCTGAATAATAAGAACACTTAAAAAGCTTTTAAAAGCTTTTTAAAAATACTATCGACAATTATCGAGGTACTTGTTTACGACACTACGTATTTTTAAATTTTGTAAAATTTAGCCTAACCTAACGTAACCCTGAGTTAGAGAATGATTGTGTACAAATCTAACCTACAAATGCTGAATCAGCATCTAAATTTAGCTATAAGCTTAAAAAAAGATTCGCCTGTCAAATTTGCGATCAGATAAAAAGAACTTCCATCACATTAATTTTATCGCCTTTTCTTAAGTAACCTGTTAAACTAATAACAGATTGGATAAATAAAATACTAGCCTTAGTTTTCGTGCATTTTACAATTGTTTTGATTTAATATTTTGACTTTGACCCATGTCATTAATTTATTATTTTAATTAATTTTTGTATCTCCTGTTAAATTTGTTTTGTGTAGGTTACGTTATTTTTTCTTTCCACAGTCGATATATTATTAAGTGCATAGATCGAAAAAACCTGAGGGCTACGTCTTTTCCATAGTCGATATATATTGTCTCCTGTTAATCCTTGCCGAGGAATACTTACGAAGCTATTCTTAAACTTCATAAGCTTGGTAGGCTATTTTTACATAACTGCTCAATCAAAAAGGCATCTATACTATGTTGCATTTAAATATACATTAAAAACATGATAATTTTTATGCGGTTATGCGAGTCCAGCACGCGATACTAGTTGAAATTCATTTTGTAATAAATATACAAGCGAGGTAAATTCTTAATATAACATGTATAAGAAGCTCCACCCGTTGCTTACCATACTCATCAACTTCCTCTACAAAATGAATGGTTTATATACGATTTATATACGATACTCGTATAATATCATTACTATGTATACATGCTTTAACATATTATTGTCATTATATTTATGGGCATGCTGGTAATATCAAGTTATTATATTTTTTATACCATGTTCCCTGCGAACGTGGAGCATGTGGTTTTACACAGACTGAATATGTCCACTGCGAAAGAGGAGTATATTGATCTCCGCAATGTGAAAACATTTTAACAGATTTTTTTCCACAAAAACTGTTAAATTAATTGACATATACTCCTGCATTTTTGGATTTTTAAAATCCGACAAATAGGAAATCGAACCCGCTTTCCCCGGATTTCTAGGCGCGGACGCTACCAACTACGCTATCAGACAAACAAAGAAGAATATACCATACGCTTATTTATTTGATCCTCATTACTTTTATTATTTAAATCTATCACTAATGAGATAATATAAAAGCGCAAACAACGAAATAGTGATAAAATAATCGAACGCACATAATTAAATTCATATATTTTTATTGTCGTGTTCATTTGATTGTTTTGACTCAGGTGCCATTAAACATACACGAGAAAGAGAGAAAAGAGAGAGGGTGAATTACATAATAAGAAGAGATTGTAGAGGGAGATGACAATCTCTACACGTTTTTCAGAGTCATGATTTTTTTTATCAAAGAATTGAGTCAATAGGTGATCTATATAAATATATAAATAAGACAATTTTTGTAGCAACATTAGGTCGGACATTATTGTTTATTATAATTAGTAAACGTTGTGATCAAATTATAGAAAGGTACTCAGTCAAATAACGCATAAGAATTGTAAAAACACTCACACAGAAATTTTGGAAACTTTGTGGTGAGAAAATGGTGGCAAATTTATCGGCTCATTTTAGGACACTTTTACATAATATTGTTTTAAAAATAACATTTAAATTTTGTCTCAAATCCAAAAAAATAAATGCCTAAAACTTATATGTTTTTCCTTACACTCTAAGTATTTAGTTTAATAAATATTATAGAATGCATTTGGTCCTAAATGTTAGACATAAATTCAAAGCTTTACCTTACAAGAGTAGTTTGTCACAACCCCCAGTGGGCAAATATCCGTAAATATAGAGTGCTTTCAAATATGGGTAGCTGAGAAATATGTTACCGGTTGATCAACGTAGCGAATTCGAATTTATGTGAATATAAAATAAATAACACGTGGAAAAATCATTGAAGTATTTACGTCATCTATAAAAGTAATAAATTTTCCAGTGATTTAGTGGTAAATCAAATATTTAGAAGGTTAAAGAAAAATCCTGCAAGTTGCCACGTCGATGCTGAAGGCAATGGCGATGTTTAACGAAATGGCCTAGGTTATTGATATATTCCGCCTGCGTAAGAGTAAGTTTGGGTGAATGCTTCTGTAAAAAAAATTAGGATACGATCTGTTTTACTTTCTTTCATTTGTTCTTTACTCTTATTTACCGTTAGTTTAACGATTTTTACTTTGTTTTTAAAAACTTTAATATGTTTTGCCATTATTATTATGGCGTGCTGTGAATGAATTAAATCAAAATATTTAAATATTTTCAACATGTAAAATAAATATAAAAAATTCTTTACAACCTCTTTCTCTTGCATAAAAAGCATCTAAATATTTTTAAATTATAATTTTAAGGCGTTTAAAAAATAGCAAAAATAGTTGGCTTTAAAATTTATACCGCACAATAATTAATGATATATCGTAATAATTATACAAAACCAGTAAAATGATGGCGAAGATATCGAACAATGTTTAATTAATGGAATAAAATTGCTATGGAGATTCATATGCGGACTTGTAACAAAATTTTGGCTGTTAAACTGCATGGAAAAGGGCAACAAATATCCATAAAATAATTTTTTGAAATCATTAAAAAACAATTGGTATTTGATCAAATATTATACTTTTGAAATTAAATTAATAAAAGCCTTGAAGGCTAAAACGTAATGTAATAAGATAAATTGAATACCTCAAAATCAAATATCCTTTTTTAAAAATGCGGATATTATTTATGGCGATGAAATTTTTTAAAAGTAAAATAACGAAATCAAAGTCTAATATATTTATCAATATGACCTACAGGAAATATCTTATTTGCCGCCCTTCGGAGACAGGCCATCTTGAGAGTATTTTATTTACGCACAATTTAATTTCGACCTGTCCAGCCTTTGCGGCACAGTTTTATTTGCATTTCCTATGTGAAAAATAAAGAGGTGACGTATTTGCTCGCTTGTTATAAATATAGAATGGCGTGTCGGAATAAAAGGACGTTTCATTGCAAATGTTTACGGCCTTTTTACGATTTAAAAGTGCCGGTGTTTTGGCCAAGTATAATGATAGCCACTCGATTTCGGTGATAAAAATTTCTGCAGATATTGTTTGTTGATTATAAAAACGAGTCTACACGAAGCAACGCGAACGTGTATAAGCGTATACCATTAATTCGTGTAGTATAAATTATATAATAAATCCTCATGAAGTTAACAATATAAATTATGCCCTATTCGGACACAAGACTTGTGATTTATGAGACAATTTTCTAACATTTATATTAAAAGCTCGATTTTTAGCGGGAGAATTTTTTAAAGTCGATTAAAACATCAAATCTACGCAATACAAGGCGAACATGTACAAACATACAGTGTGGTTAATTTGTGTAATATAAATAACTTCTTAATATATTCGACTGATGGTGCTTGATGGAAATTGATTTTAAATTCTAAATTAT